>HG983384.1:10901-63726 GCA_900006255.1 Xeromyces bisporus
ACCGGCGTGTGGCTTAAGTACGGCTGAGCGGACGGGAAGCCCTGTTTTCCACACCCTATGGTCGTATGTATTTGACTCTCGTGCTGAAAATGGATCTTGGATGGCAGAAGAAGACGCCGTGTACAAGCGCGTCAGATGTGACTGACACTGCGATGTAGAAGGCGATAGTTGGTATATACCCGTTGACTCTTCAAATTTGAAGGTGATGCCGGAAACGAGACGCCAGGAAAGAGAAACACAGGACCGCGGTTGTAGTTGCGGCGTTGAGGTTGCCCAGGTCTCGCGTTCAGCGGTTTGTGATCTGCCGAGAACCGCTGCCTGCTGCTGCTGCTGCAACTGCTGCGAGTGCAGGCTGTGTTGGGGCAGCGGGGAGAATATTGAGAATGGCTTTGTAAATATACAGCATTTAGCACCTGGTCCTGATGCTAAATAGCATCAGATTGATGCGGCTTAGTGCAAACTGCCCAGGTGGTTAATGTGCCAACCGCAACGATAAATGCCTTCTTATTATAGTAGTAGTGCGTGATCCAGCTCCGACGACGTTCGGTTCGGCCGCCCAATAATCGCAGCTGTAACAATTACGATCCCTCGTATAGCTCTCGAGAGGTGTTGACAAAAGCAATTCAACCAACCAACCAGAGACTCGGAAATACCTGGATCAGTGGGCGTAACGAATTCAACCTGAACGATGGAAGACACGGTCATAACGAATCGACTCATAAGAATTAGGATTATGTATGAGCGGCTCCACCCACTGGTCTAGGCAATTACCAAGTTGAAACTCCAACTTCCTGGTTTGCCAATTCCTCTCGAAAGCCATACGGAGACTGTTCCTGCTAATATATCTGCGGCTGTTGAACGGCCGGACCAGATGCCATTCCTTCAGGTGTAAATTGCATGATATGATGCATGGCGTTAGAGTCGGATTAACAACAAACAGCCAGGACGCAAAGAATTTGACACTTTCCCGGAATTCGATAGATGCAGCCAGTGTACCATAGTTACTGCGATCCTCTGTATGTGCCCCGTCCGTTTTCAAGGATTTCTGGGTCAGCGTCGAATTCACCGGCGAGAGTTGCGCTGAGAGGAAGAAGGAGTGTTGTTGAGGTTGAAATAGGGTCTTAAGCGGGGCGGTCAGAGATGGCAGAACCCACGTGCCAGACCCACTCAGCGATACGTAATTGGACGCTTCAACATGACGTCGCTTCAGCCAAAACACGCGAATATCAAACAATCCATCCATCGAATCCGTATAGAATAATTGCGGCATTAACTGAACCTCGGGACAGAAAAAAAATAGTGCCAGAAAGAACAATGGCAAGACCCTACCAAGACACAGACAGCGACCTCTCCTCCGACGACGACACCGTCGACGACGATTTCACTCCAAATATCTACTATTCCCCAACAGATTCCGCATTCACCCAATCCACGCGATACCACCCTAGACCCTTCTACGACCTGTCGCAGAGTGACCGCAAACATGTACTAGGCAATTCCCAATTGTCTGCAGATGACGACATGCCGCAATGGATCCGGATGATAATGACCGTAATGGCTGCGCCGCGGTTCCGGCGCTACGTGCCTATTTACCTGTTTCTCTCGGTGGTGTTTTTGGTTACGTGGTGTAAGGTTGTGTCGCCGCAGCTAAAGGAGAATGCGGCGTTGGTGCGGTCGATGGATCCGCGGATGAAGGAGTCGGTTGGCGGTTGGTTTGGGGCGAATTCGTTGCCGAGGTTTGATGGGCTTGTTATGGTTGGGGTGGTGGATGAGGCGTTGGTTCCTGCTGTGGCGGGGGAGGGGACGGGGTCGAGGAGGTTGGTTGTCGTGGGGGATGTGCATGGGTGCAAGGATGAGTGTATGTTGCCATTGAAGCATATCTTCCTGTTATTAACTGCCGAATCGATGATGATCCGATTTCTGACATATGTCCTGAATAACTCAGTGGACAAGTTATTACGAAAAGTATCCTTTGACCGCAGCAACGGCGACCATTTGATTCTCACCGGCGACATGATCAGCAAAGGACCTCACAGCCAAGCCGTCGTCGACTTAGCGCGCGAGAACTCAGCGTCCTGCGTCCGCGGAAACCACGAGGACAGAGTCCTCCTCCTCCGCCGCGCTCTGCACGAAGCAAACGAACTAAACGACGACTGGAACGAAGAAGAGGGGGAAGAAGAAAAACAACACCAAGCAAAAGGCAACCCCAACGAGCACAAGCTAGCAAGAGAGTTGACCCGCGACCAGGCCAGGTGGCTAGAGACATGTCCGGTTGTACTCCACGTCGGCCGGATCGGTGACATGGGACAGGTCGTTGTGGTGCACGGTGGACTGGTACCTGGACTTGACTATGAGAAGCAGGATCCGGCGAGTGTGATGAATATGCGGACCATCGAGTTGGGGAATCATGTACCAAGTGCATCGAAGAGGTTTATGCCGTGGTCGAAGGTGAGTTTGCGCCAATAATTTGCACAAGGAGACATTTCCTTCCTGCCAAGTTCCCTGTCCGCGTGCGCGTTCGGCTGCTCCCCTATTAACCATCGGACTCCTGCAGTTGTTTAATAAATACCAAAGTCTATTATATATCTCCCTGAGAAAGAAGAACATCCCCGACCCCAGCTCGGCACTGACAACCGTCATCTACGGACACGATTCTGCATCTTCTCCTCAGCTCAAAACGTATACAAAGGGCCTTGATACCGGCTGCTACAAGGGCGGCAAACTCACCGCGTTGGTCATTGAGGATGGCGGGAAACAGAACCTGGTGCAGGTGAAATGCCGTAATCATAAGCGTGGGTGAGAGGCATGTTGCGTGGCCTTTTTGTGTGCGTCGCCGTTTGGTGACCTTCTATACCACTTTTCTTTGTCTTTTTGCTTTCGCTTTTTTTGGGGACTGGTCATTGTGATTTGGAGTGAAACGGCGTATGGGAATCATAGGATGGGCGAAACGGAGACTATGGCGTTCTGTCGTTCGGTTTTTCCGTGATTGGTGTTGGGTTTTAGCATGGGCGTTGGCATAACAGGACGTGCCGGGTTGGTTTTTGGGTTTAGGAACTCGTCGGCGTCCAGATGTCGATGTCAACATATGGCACCGTTCATCGTTAAAGGGAGGATTCTACTACAAATATCACCGTGATATCCAAAAGCAGAAAATAACATTCGACATTTGAAATCATTTGAAACCACACCAATAATCAGCCCTCAAAGCCGGTCACATTCCCAAGCCCAGTTACATTCCACGTCCACTTCCCATCGGCCTCCCAAGTGACAGGATCCGAGAAATCCTCATACCCAAACCCACCCAGGGCGTTAGTTCTAACGTACCCAAACCGGAAGAACTCCGGTTCGCCGTCCCGCCGTCTGATCCAGGTGAACGGGTCAATTCTGGTAGCAACGGGGCTTTCATCGTCATCTTCGTAACCATTGTCGCTGCTGCCGGTGCTGTTGTTACTGCCGACACCTGTCTCATCCGGTACCGCGTACTTGAAGGTCCGGAATCGCTCGACGTCATTGACGAGAACACTGACGCCCTCGAATAGATCGTTTACCTCGAAATTGAACCGAACGGATCGATTCGACAGGACCTGTGAGCCCGTGAGTTGGGGAAGAGGACTCCCCTTCTGCGCACCCTGTAGCAACGCGGCGGTGGTTTCGAGTACGCTATCAAAATCCCATCTCGCGATACCGTTAATGAAAAGACCCAGACAGAGTCCCTGAAAGAGCAGACTCGGTCTAGTCTGAAGTGTCGTCCCGGGGATGAAAAGCAGGCCGAGGATGTAATGGTGAAGACGGAGTGACATGTGCGGGACAGCAAGGAGGGCAAGTATGGCCAGGACCATGGCGCCGTATATCCGCAACATGGTAGGGAGACGGCCTTCGTTCCGGAACGCGATAGTCTGGGTGATTGCAATGAGAACCAGGATGGAGACGATGGAGATCAGGGATGCCAGAGCGCCGGGCTGCTGCTGGATGTCGTGCGGGGTGAGACGGGAGAGGGGGATTTTGTCGAAGGTGTCTGAGTTCAGCGCGCCGACCCAGCAGCCGCCGAGCCAGAGGACGGTTTTGTCCCAGTGCGCGTCAAGGGAGGTTAGGGTGTGTCGGACGCAGAAGTAGTAGAGGGCGAATCCGACGAAGGCCGTTGGGAGGAAGCGGCCCAGTGCTATTGAGACGACATTGTAATAGTTTGGGGAGTAAGGGGCGTCGGATATTAGGGCTACTTGGAAATATACGACGAAGAAGATGGATGTGTAGAATGCCGCTGGTGTTGTGATGCAGAGTGAAAGGAGGGCCGTAACGACCACGGAGAAGGTGAATAGGGGCCATCGGACATCGCTGCATGAAGGTGGCTTACCACCACTCTCCGTCTGATCGAAGGTGAAGGACAAAGGAAAATTGGAGGGGAATTCAATACTTGAGATCCCATTACCTCCTTCAGTCGAGGAATAGTTGCTATGCTCGCCCGTGCGACGGAGGTACGCGCACCCGCCTTTCTGGTTGGAGATAAGCCCTGCATGCATAGCGGCAGGGCAGATGTACGAATCACCTCGATAGACGCCTGAATCGCCGCCTCCCACAACCAGGCTCCTGTAGTTGTACATCCGAGCTCCCACAGCATATGGTTCTAGAAGCATAGCATCAGCACAGCCTGCAGGACAGCGGAAGGCGAATCCCGCCTTGTCAAAGGGTCGACAGAGATCCCCATCAATCCCACAACTGGTAGGACTGGACCTGTATGGTTCTAGTCAATACCATAATGCACTTTTACAACGCCGCAGTTTTCGTCTTATTAGGCATCGCCCGTATCTTACCAGAGATTGGAATGACAAGCAAGTCGAATGGCTGTGTCACCCGAAACAGACGAATGCACAACAGAAAGAAACACAAACCCCCACAACCCTAAGACCGCGAGAAGCAAATACACCTTTTTCTTAGTCTCCGGGAAGTACCTGTCGATGGCGCGACCAGGTGCAGCCTGCCATTTCGGGAACCAGGGAGTGACCTTGTACTTGCGAGGACGCGGCGGTCCCAAGATCCATAGTCCAATTCGGAAAAGAGCGGAGAAAAATAGGGCTGATGAAAAGCTACCTGACTGCCTTTTCTCATCCAAATAATTCAGTCGAGATGAAAACGCTGCTGCTGGTGGTGGTGATGATGTTGGCAGAAGGGGGTCATCAGCATGTTTGTATGGATCACCTGCATCACTTCCATCGTCAAAGGTGGCTTCTGAAGCAGTGTGACTGCTGCTTGTACTCTCGGGTGTGTCTTCGCTTTGCACGGTTTTTAATGGATAGCTCTGCATCTTCGTCATTTTAGCATGTTTGGTTCAGTCGCGGAGTATCAACTCGGTCCTTTTAAGGCACCTAAAGCGAGCCTGAGGCACGAGTATGCCCTTTCTTGGCGCTAGATATTATTGGCTCTTCATTGCTGCTTGTGGGGCTTCAGCCTACGCCCTATCATTCGCTGAATTATATAGATAGGACTCCACTCAAGTCATCGGCTCGGGACCGGTCCGCACAATTCCTCGGGTCCTGTCCTCCTCCTGTCTCCATCTTCTTCCACACTCAGCAACTGACCACAGCCAGTTGAGTTACCGTTGCGAAAGCAATTTCTTCTGTGTTTGTGTCCCGTTTTCGCAGTTACCATCGGCAAGCTCCAAGGCCAGACAATAATAGTCGAGCGCTTTTGTTTGTTTCCGCGCGAGCCTGCTTCTCTACGCAACCAGTTATCTTGCATTTTCTCGAACCTGACCGACGATTCTCTGTGCTCAAGGAGATAGCCAAGGCACCCTTCCCAAAATGGCTTGATTGAATTGGGTTCACAAAAAAATGCCGGGCTGTAATCCTTTAGAACAGAGCTCGTGCACAGAGCTCGTGCATCAATACTGACGAAAACGAAGATAAACTGAATCAAACTCAATATTTACATGTTCTATGTTGGTTGGCATGCAACATATGCAACTCAATGCTTCAACTTCCATCTTTTGACCCTGAAGAGATAATAGACCAACACAGCAAAGAAAACATTGAAGCATATGTAAATCCAGACAATCCCGAAGTTGAACCATCGGTCATCGGCTCTGATGTCAAGAATGCCCAAAAACTGATTTGTCTTGTGGAGCAGGCAGTACTGGCAGTCCTCCGTGGCATTGGGGTGGACAAGATACCCGCCCAGTGAGCCGGCTCCCCAAAAGTACAGCTGCATGTATTCACCGCATGTCAATCCATTGGGGGGTTGGAATACATTCAGTTCGCGATTGGAGCACTCAACACGCCGTCCGCCGACGCCCGCGGCAGCAATGGTGTTGACGATATATGTCATGGGAGATACGCGATACATGAATTTCCAGAAGCCAGGCAGGAACTCTCGTGGAACCAAGACACCGTTGAAGATAAGGGTCACGTAAAATATCAGAGTGGCGATTTCGGCGGCCGTCTCTGCGTCCGGAAGAGTAGCCACGACAGCATGCGCGAACGTAGATCCGAAGAGGAAGAACTGGATGATAACCAGAAGAATCACCACTTGATTCTCGCCGGATATGATACCAAAGACAGGATACGTGAAGCCAGCGAACACAAGAATGCCCAAGAGTAGGTGATACGGCAACTCCACCGCGATGTTGGCTATCATGAACGCTGCCCAGTGGTACGTCTTTGACGGACGTTCTCGCACTTCGTACAGGTCGCGTTGGAAGATGAATTGGGGCATGATCTGTTGCATGATTACGGAGAGACCGGCGCTCATCATGAATATGGCAAAAATCATCGACTGTAACCCTTGAAGCGCCGTCCCAGGATTGTAGAACGAAAAGCCGACAAAGACTAAAGGGCAAAAGGAAAGTCAACGATCTAAGAGCAATACTATATCGTGGGCGACGACTTACGTGCACATGAAACCCCCAAGAAAAACTTTCCGTAGATGTAGGTAGGGGTGCGCCAATATTGCTGGAACACTCGCACCAACACAGCAAGCAATTGATGCCGAAAAGGCATTGCGAATTCCGAATATTGTTCGAGGGGTGCCGATTTTGTCGTCTCGGTCTCATTCTGGCTTCCCACCTCCACCAAGCGGTCCAATTCCGCTTTCACTTCCATCGCCTCCGGACTTTCTCTCCAAATCTCATGCCAATCCTGAGTCGAGTGCTTGGTCACTCCTGTACCCGCAAGCTCTATCATATACTCGGCAGGGTTCTCGTTTTCCTGGCACTTTCGCGATCCTTGCCGTTCAAAGTAGTCGAGGAGGGTACGAGAGTTCTCACCAATATCCCCGAAGTATACCGTCCGTCCACCTTGCGCGAGGAAAAGTAAGCGGTCAAATTCTTGAAAAAACGTCGCCGATGGTTGATGTATTGTTGACAGTATTGCTTGGCCATGATTTGCCAGTTTGCGCAGAAACGCAACAATTGTCCAGGACGACTGACTGTCTAGTCCGGATGTCGGCTCGTCAAGGAAAAGGAGGAGAGCAGGCTTGGCAGCTAGCTCAACGCCGATTGTCAGCAGTTTGCGCTGTTCAACATTCAAGCCTTCTCCCGGCATGCCAACGACCGCCTCGGCAAATTCAGTCATGTTAAGCATAGAAATAACTTGTACAGTAGACATCAGTATTCGAAGTTAAATAGAGACTCAAATCACGGACAGTTGTGACATACCTTCTTCGACATAGTCGTACTTCTCTTTGACAGCAACCGACTTTGGCTGTCGCAGAAGTGCAGAAAAACGCAAGGCTTCTCGGACTGTCGAGGTATGCAGGTGATGGTCTTGCTGTTGCACATAGCCCGTTTTCCGTTGAAAGCTAGCGTCCAAAGGAGTACCGTTCACCAACATCTGTCCTGTTACCACACCGAAATCCGCTCTCTGGGCGAGCACGTTCAGAAGCGTGGTTTTGCCGGCCCCCGAAACACCCATTAGCGCCGTCAAACTGCCCGGTCGTACCCACCCGCTGACACCATCCAACAACCGCCTCGTCGTTTCCTCCATTTGAATGTCAAAGGACACATCGCGCCAAGAGAAGACATCGTGTTGTGCTGGTGAAACGATCCCTTGTTTCTCCGAAATATCTGGACCTTGCGCTTCTGCACTCGTGACTAGCTTCGTCGACTTCTCCTCTCGAATTGCATCCATGATAGGCTTTGGAACACGGCCAAAGCGATATACCAGCGACTCTGCTGTGGAGTCGTCGGTCAGATTTATCTCTGTAACGAGGGGGTAAAGGATAAGAAGAGATGCGGTAAAAAGACATAAGATGCCGAAATTTCGCCACAGATGCCCGTACTGGTAGCCGTAGCTGGCATCTAGATACCTGTCCCCGTTGACATTAAGCTCTCCGGCTATAGCGCCCTTCTCACCGCAGACGAAATTTGGGGCTGATCCATTCTCGAAACCAGGATATCTCGGAATCACGTTTGAACACGGGAATTCACGACCATGGAACTCGTTGACGATCAGGCTCTCATACGCATATGCCAGAGGGTTTATCCAATAAATCCACTTAAACCATGTAGGCATATTTGGTTTAGGTATCACAAACCCCGTGTAAATGACAACAGATAGAAGGACTACCCCTGAAGCTGCGAAAGCTTGTTCATGTGTTCTGGAAGCCGCAGCGATTGTCCTGAAAATCTGGCTGACGCACAAGACAGACATGAAAGTAAAGAGAAAGAAGACGAAAAATGGAACCGGCTCAGGCCGCAGGCTCCCGAGAAAATAGAGGGTGGTATTAAAAACGAAGCCCGAAATGAGTTTCACGGGGATATCGCTCACCACACTAGCGAGAGCCTCGGAGAAGGGATGACAAAATCTATAGGAGGCGTGCTTCTCAACAATGGGCCGTTTGAAGTAAAGAGTATTGATTTCCGTCACTGTTATGAGTGAATTCAACAGGATGGAGAAGAACAACACTGAGCTTCTTGCAAAGAACGATTGCGTGCCGATTGGTGTTCCGTAAAATAGCGAGCCGATTATGAAAGACATGGCAATTTGACCCCCGATCAGAGTGACAGAGGAAGTTTTGTCGTTCCATATCAGTTGATAAGCTCGCACAGTACAGATCTTCACTTGCATAGGAACGCTGACCACGTAAGGACTGTGGGGCCTAGCAAATTTGGCCTGCTGTTCTCGGTGGCCTTGGAAAAAAGTCTTCCTCGTTCTATTACTAGCGGCCAGCTGCCGTTCCTGTTGGCTGCTAATCTGGCTAGCAAGCTGCTGGAAATCGCAACTATTTTTCCAGTATGATTCAAATTCTTCCGCAGTACGTGGCACTCGATCCTCAAAGCCTGGCTTTGCTTGCCGCTCGTCAGGATTCGTCAGGCTCGTTAGAAAATCTCCCGTGGTCTGCCTGGGTGGACAATACCATCCCATCTCTTCAAAAAAGGCCTTTGCCCGTGATATCAACCCGTAAAATATCTCCCGACCTTCATATAGAAGTATTACCTTATCGAAGAGGTCGTAAATTCTCTGAGACGCTTGGTAGAGAGCGACGAGATGAGTTGACTTGAAGATCCGGGAACTCATCTGCAAGGCCCTAACAAAGTCGAAAGAGGACGCTGAATCCAACCCACGCGTTGCGTTGTCCCAACAGCAGAGAGGGGAGCCAGCCAGGGCCATTTCCGCAATCGAAACCCTTTTTCGTTCTCCTCCACTGACTCCCCTTACATACTCTGAGCCGACTTTTGTGTTCGCAGTATGGGAAAGACCAAAGACGGCCATCACAACGTTGCGAACGTGATCAACATACTCCTGGCGTGTCTGTCCATCTATACGGCGGCGGGGTGCTCGAGCTGCAGCTGCAAAGCCAAGCGTCTCGCTAACCGTCAAATGAGGGAAGTGCTTTTCAGTTTCCTGGTTGTACAAAATTTCTCCCTTGAATTCCCGCTTCATAACATCTTGAGGAATACCGTCATAATGAACTTGGGCCGCTTCGTCAATCATCAAGCTAGCAGTATCAGCTGAAATAGATTTCAAAAATGTCGAGCAGCCTGCACCAGGGCGTCCCAAGACCAAAAGTGTCTCGCCGTGCTTGAGAAATCCATTGAAGTCATGTAGGATTGTCTTGTGTGATCTGCTATTGGACCAGACACCGCTTAAGCGAAAAGGAACCGTCAGAATTGAGTCGACCGTTTGCTGAACCTTAACAGCGGGTTCCGAGCCCTGAACAGAAAGATTTTTAAAGATGACACCGGTCTTCCTAGGCGTATAGGCAGCGTTGTAGAATTTTCGAACTTGATACGACATCCATCGGCTAAGATCGAAATCTTTGCTGCTAGGATCGAGATATGATCTGTCAGGTTCGGCGTTACTTGAAACCGACTGGGGATATCGCAAAGAGCGATTTGTAGCAATCTTGGTCAGATTTCTTTTCTCCTCGTTCGACCAGATAGCTTCCTGCGCGTGAATCTGCTCCCGGTCAAGCTCGCTTTTCGTCTCATCGCGCGAATCGTTTGATGAGCGCATAATTGGCCCTGTCTGCCGCGACTCCGTCAGCTTCTGAGGCTTGCCGCATTCAGTTGGGTGTTAGAATGCGTATGTACGTAATGGAAATGAACAGGGTAATCATCTCAAAGTACAGAACTTCAGCATTTTGGAAAACGACCTCAGGTGACCCCTGAATGAGAGCCCCAGGTCATCGATTCACACATATACTGCCTCACTGTCGCCATCTTCGGGAATCGGCAGACAGTATCGAAATATATGAGCGCCAATGTCGTACAGGTCAGTACGATGACAACACGCAAACTTTTTGCTCCAGATATATCCGTTACATAGTTTTGGGGTTCATTGTAAAGGGCTGATGCCAAGCTTAAAATGTAGGATCCTGATGTATATTTACCACCCTCGGCGACTTCTCGCCTTGCACAGTTTGCTCGGCACTCGTACAGCCCTGTGCTTGCATTAGACGTCTGAGGAATTCTGCGGGGAGCAAATTGACTTGGATGCAACAGGTTCTGATGCGACATCCAACTTCTGAGAGTTCTCATGTCGGAATGTCCAGCTTCAGACAAGTTCAGAGTCTTCACTGTTCAGTGCTGTTCTGATTATCAGGTTCACGACCATCAACACGGTCCTCTACCTTCTCATGAGTCATAGCTCGTAAGTCGCCATCGATCGTGGCCGTTTATCGCTATCGTGATTCGCATTATTCGCGTAGTATCGCCAGATTCATTCATATTATGGCAGTATGATACCAACTTTCATGCGGAGTAAGAGAAGCCGAGACAGATGGCCGTGAAGTTCAGCCAACCAAGGCCACCTTACTAATCCCCTACTTTGCTCATCACGTGATTGCCTCGTGTCCGACCATGCCCGACTACCGACAAAAAGCGTCACTCGGATTTCGGGGCATCCCTTTTCGTTCTTATCCATGTCTCTTTTACTTTACCATCAGCCTACTACCTGGTAGCTACTTATACGTAGCTCAGCATTATGGTAACGCATCAGAACTCTTCGAGCTTGTTACGACCAAGGATTTCCAAATCTTGCGACCAATGCAAAGCGCGTAAAGTTCGCTGCATCTGTATGCTCATCAACCCCGGTATCATTGACCCTTTCACTAATCTGCTGCTCTGCCAGACGATCCAAATTCTCAGAGTTGTAAGAGCTGCTTTGTATGTACTTCTAATGCAAATTCTGTATTGGAATGATTCCGGAGCTCTCTTCTATTGACTGACGGCAATGAATGACAGAGGCGTGATGCTCAATGCCACTTTAGCGAAACAAAGCGCAAATTGAGACACTCGGAGCAGGGCGCATCTCAAGGTCAAGGTAGGAACTGCACGATCATTCCTACATAGTACATACGCAAAGAAATATGTTGTTCAAAGTGAACTTTGAAGAGACTCACGCAGCTGACGATTATGGATAACAAAAGGTGCCTTGCATCAAACTGGAGTTATCACGACACCAAGCACAACTGCCGGATCCGAAGAAACGGGTTCATTAGGTCGCAGGCACCGAAAGCTATACGTGGATCATCTTCTGGAGAACCCGCGGGTCGGTGGTAGACAGAGCCAGTCGGGTTCCTTATTCAAGGTACGAAGTTGGCTTGACTCGGAAATGAGTTGGAAAAATGCCGAAGTTAATATATTTGAAAACAATAGGCCCATGAAAAATACGGTAGGTTCTTTATACGTAAGTAGACTATGCGGGTATGATCAGGCTCTAACTTTTCGCCAGTGGCAAGCTCAAACCTCGCATTCTTCTCAGAAAGCAGGATCCGCTCTCTGTCGGACCGTCTTGGGAATGACAGGCTGCGCGAGATCGTGGAAGGGATAGATACGGCCATAAATTCGCGAATAGATCCAAGTAACAAATCTTCCAGCTGGATCAATCAGTTTAGAAGACCGTCGTCTCCCGTGCATTTGTCAAGGAAATCCGTCCTGCTATACATACAAGGTAGTGCTCAGTTATGCTCGGGTGTCTCATGTTTTGGCTCAACTGACGAAATTCTAGCTTATTTTGAGCATGTTCATATAATGTACCCATTTCTGGATCGTAACGATTTCGAGCAGAAGGCGTTTAGACCAGACTTGCTTCACTATTTAGAAGCATGTCCTCCTTTCTCAGCGCTCTACCACACTGTGTTGGCACTTGGATGCCAATATATTGAAGGTGGTTCCTATGACCCGGGGAATGGAAAAGAATGGAGGCTCTTTCAAGTTTCTCTTGGCTTATTTTTAGACATCCTCGTGCCGAGGGAAACCCTGGTTAATGTGCAGGTGAGATTAGAATCGACAGCATGTGTTACTCTGGACCATCTCTAACCGATGACTGAAAACAGGCCGTTACTGCCATGGTGAGTCTAGAGAACGTCCGATTGGATGCCTTTATAGTAACTGCTAACTGTCGTGGGATTAGACCATTTTTGCCATGAATTTATCTTGTATCCAAATTGGTGAGACTCTAATGTCAGAGGCGGCGCGAATGGCACAGTCTTTGGGCTATCATAAAGCCCTTTATACGGAGGGTTGCGAAACTGCTTGCCAGAGGACGTTCTGGGTGATTTACTCGTTGGAGAAGGTCTCGAATTTTTTTATTGGAAAAGGCTCCGTAAGGAATACCCTGAATAATTCGTATACTTTATTTCCTTTACTTACGATCTATGGAAGACCTTCTCGGACTCGGACATTGGATGCCCTATGCCCGAGATGCCTTTGCCAGAATTTGGAGGCTTCGATTGGCTCCTGTCTTTTGCTCGTTTTGGCCGCTTGATTTCTAAAGCGTACGATTTACTCTTTTGTGTCACTGCGACCATGAACTCGACAGGTCAATATTTCGAAGCGATAGATGAAGTCAACGATGACTTAGAGAATTGGAGAAAAACTTACCCCGAGGAGCTTCGACCAGGAGGACCATTTCGACCACAGAACTTCTACAACTCGGTCTTTATGCTGATGTCTCTACGGTGGCATTATTATTACTATGGTGTGGTGATGTCTTTGTGCCGTTTAACACTGCACATCGGAGCAAACACCCAATCCCAACGCCTAGAAGATGCCAAATTTCGACTTATGAATACCGCGCGAGAAGTCATAGATCTCACGAGATTTGTTGATGCGGAGCCGTACACCTCTATTTGGTAAGCCTGTTCTCTGAATATAGGAGTTTTTACCAGACTTTTTGCGAAGCTAATCTTTATTTTACTTCAAAAAACAGGATGCTAGGCATAATCCCCCTATCAGCGTTGTTTATTCTATTCGATTTTGTCATTCACAACCCTCTTAATCCAGAGACTAATACGAATCTGGCTCTTCTGGGAGTCGCGGTTGGACACTTTAGCCGTCTGGACTACGCAACAGGAGGCTCACTGCCCTGTTCCATGGTTTCTGATTTTGCGCACCTTGCCCAGCAGCATGTGCGGGATGCACGTAGCAAAAGCGCCAAAGCTGCTATAACGAATCCGACTGCTTACAGATCATATGGTAACGATGATACGAACCATAATATAAACAATATTTCGAGTAATTCGCATCAAGTCGAGACCGGCCTCCGAACCGGTATTCCTGGGGATGTGGGTTACTATCCTGGACAAGTTCAGGTAAGTTATAATTGTTGTCTCTTGCCATATCTCATTCAACCAGCTCACGCACAATACAGAATGGCCAAGTGCCAATCATGAACCAGTTGAACAATGGCTTCGATGGCAACAGTGATAGTTGCAACGGCAACAACGACAACGGCAACGGCGTCATCCCATTCACGGAGAACCTTCTCTATCCAGTCACGGAATTCCCTGCACCCATGTATGGCGAGATGCTAGCTGGCTTCGATATAAGCAATCTCTTCGATTTTTCTATACCGGATGCTAATAACCCGTTGCAATAAAATTGTCTCCGAGTCTTTACATTCTTGTGCGACTTTAGGTCAAAACGACGCTGTCACGGCTTCGAGGTAATTTTCAAATGCTCGGGAGCATTTCGGACGCCACTGACACGAACATTATGTGCGATATAATCACGGCTTGTTTTGGAAGGAGACTGGTTTATCTTGCAACGGATTTTCACCGTGTTGAGCTGGCACGAAGCAGCACACGGCCGTCAACTGGTGCTCCAACCATGTCGAATTTCTATCACCTACCGATAATAGGTTTGACTTAACCAGTCCGTATCCAAGACATTAATTCCAGCGGACATATATTCGATATATAATTTCTTCATCAATACATAGCAACGTCATTCGGGAAACGCTGGTGTACATAACAACGGGTATCAAAATTCATCATTCATTAAGGGCAAAACAAATTGACAATGTCAAGACATACTAAACGAATGACAGAAAAAGACAGACTGAGAGGCCAATTCAAATAAAGACCAGGACATTATGTTCAGGAGTTAGGGCTAGGGTTATGGCATAGTGTATATAAGAGGTATGACGTCATGTATCTTGAACTGAGAATAATGTGTTTTCATGGTTGAACAAACACGTTGAAGGAATGGAGATAGCAGTTTGTTGTTCTGTTGTAAAATGTCTGTACGATGTAAGCCAGCACAGCAGCCAGCACCCGGGTTCAGTACAGCCGCAGTTCGGGCGTGGAATCAGACATATGGACGACCCGTCCAAGATCGATGCCGACTATAAACGAAGCGAGTTAGCCCTAGCCCGTCTGGTTTATAAGTAAAAAAGTGCTTTGGAGATCTCAACTTACATCCTAATAGGTTCTCGAATCCAGAGGGTGAACCATATTCCCTATTACCAAACTGGTTAGCTTACCAAATGGCACGTTATCACAAGAAGCACAAACCACAAACGCCGACGCCAGCCACACAATCGCAGACAAGAAGCTAAAAGCCTCTGCAGCTTTCCACCTTCCACAGAAATCGTCGTTTGTTATCGCAAAGTCGCCCCAGTACCAGATGTTGCCGCAATCGAGTCTCTGAATAGCGTTGACGAGGATACCAAAAGCAGCAAACCAGGCGAAGGAAAGGAGAATATCCACTGCGAGAATCCGTTATTTGATATGCACGTGACCGCGGATGAATAAGAAAGACGAAGTGCGACTGTCAAACAAGCAGATAGCAGGGAAAATGAACGTACAAGGCCAAGCGAAAAAACTCTCCGAGACAGGAACCACCCATATGAGAGCGAAAAGGATAGATACCCCGGCTATGACCTCTGTGTAAATCCAACGTGTTTTGGCCCAATCACTTGCTGTGCGTCCGAACTCGTCAAGAAATCTGCCGATGATACCGGCGACAATCTGGTGCAGTGTGCCGTCGTGCTTTAGTGCTCAAGTTTGGTGATACCGTTGGGACTCAAACTTACAGCGCCAAAAGCAATCTCCGCGATGCGGAAAAGCGCTGACGTAAATCGCGTAAGAGCCGGCATAACTGAAATGTCTATAGGGATAGCAGTGAAGAGGAAATCTCGGCAGATTCAATTCTGGGTTGTTGAGGTTTGATATTCGACAAACGATTCGAATGACAGCAGAGACAAGAGAGAACACGCAGCCGTTGAAATTATTAAAAAGCTCCTTCGGAGATCGATAATGACAACCAGAGTCATTCGCACTGCATTTATTCTATGCCATCCACGACCACTAAGACGACATGTCTCCGGTGTTTTAAGATCTGTGGGTGCAGCATGACTGGCGCGAATTCTCGTATTCGTCGGTTGACAGGCCGGAGCATCACGCAAAACGACATGCGAGAAGATAATAAAAATATCTTCGAGGTCGTCCTCTGGCATGGGCGAAATGAGATCATTTGATGTCGTGGTTCCAAGCAGCACCCATGATGAATCCAAGCCCGATTTGCCAAGAGGCAGTAATCAGCCCTGTTCGCAATTCCCATGACCGATTCGTTGTTGCGGGGCTGTGCCACCAGAGGACAGCTAAGTGATGCTGTTGGACAGGGTGTTAGCCGTGTAGGATGGCTTCTCTTCGTAATTTGTTGATCCAACCATCATCACCGATATGAAGAGACAGGGTTACAGAAAGGCTCAAAGACAGATGAGAGCATTGTCCGGCGGCCTATGCAGTTATCAACCCGAGAGGCAGATACACAGCATATCAGAAACAAAGCCATTTGTCACTAATAAACAACTTTCATCACAAAAGCATCCTTGGTTAACCAGGAACAACTGCAGCTCATGCCTCATTCCCTATTGGTAGCTTTTATGGCCGTTAGAACTCCCAAAGCTCCTGAACGATACGCTGCAGGCAACAATATAAATCAAAGCGTTCACATGACCCAAGCCGGGATTCTATGCGAAACGTAGCAAAAGAGATCCGCTCTGGAGTACAGGCCTAAGTTCCCTCATTAGTATTACCATCTTCCAAGTACCAGTTCATAACATCTCTAAAAACACCCTTTGCCCCAGTATCAATTACATCCCCATGACAAGGTATTATTCGATCGAAATCCCACTTATCGATCTTTCTCATAGACTTCCCAAACGCCCTCCTATCCGAGGCAAGGAGATACCAAGCAAACCGTCTCTGCCACATCGCTGGCGGAGGGTCAGTCGACAACAACGGCGCAATAAGCTTATCAAGAATACCAGGACGAGCCGCCTTGGACGGCAACTTCGAATACTGCTCCTTGGCAGGAAGGTTAAATAGGAGATCCGCCTCTATTACTGAGCGAGAACGTTTGTGCAAGAACACCAGTTCCCTCGATGCATGTCCGTGAACATACTCCGTTTCGAATTCGGAGTCAAATTCATCGGAAACCCCCTGCTCACCGTATTTCTCTTTGGTGAAGACATGTTGGAATGGCGTATCCTTGAATTCTGGTTTGGACTGCCGCTTCTCCCACAGTCCTTCGGGAGCTATAATCTCGGAGTTCGGGAAGGTATTCTTCCACGACGTTATTTGGAGGTGGTGTTCCATGTCTGGTGCTGCTATGTATTTGACATTTCCGCCTAGTGAATCGACCGTTTCTCGGACTTGCGGGGTGAGGTTCACGGGGGAGAATACGGCCAGCGAGCCCGATGCCATTCTAACTGTCGCAAATTTAGCAACGTGAACATTGGCCAGTTGAGGTCATGATAATGAGAGAGATTGACCTAGAGTTCCTCGGCCACCGAATTTGAGGATCCCGAATCGCGAAAACGGCTGGCTGAAGGTGATGACGTCGGGAGTGATTCGACGCATCACCATGAAATCTGAGGGTTGAGGCATCTTGAAGCCTCCGAGTCTTTCCTTTCTGTCAGGGAGTGGCTGTCACAAACGAGCTAAAGCTCACGGTTTCATCGGCATGCATCTACTTCATTTCTGACGTTGGGAACGATTGAGTCTTCAATGACGTCGTCGCTCGTCGTTTTCTGATAATCGGTTTTCCCGAAACGGTCTCCACGTGACCTAATTTGGCAATAACTCTTTTCCGCCGGTGATTAGGGCCATGGCCTAGGGTTCACCGCTCAGGGTTTAGGGCATACAGATCTATTTAGAGCGTGAGTCAGAGGCAGAAACGACTAAACGCATTATCATATCCCACTAAAACCAGTACGTACACTGAAACAGGTGAATCGTCTAACTAACCAAGTAGAACAGAACGCAGTATATAGAGTTGAATCATACACGTAAGACAAGACAAACAAGGACTGACTAGCCAAACAGAAATCATGTCAACAGAAGAAACGCGATCAGAAGTACCACCCTCATATTTTATGTCTAGCCATACCAACCTCCTTTCCGGTTGGTTTTTCCTGGCTCTTCGCGGTGAGGAATCATAGACTCTTTGATGCCGAACACATCAATCAAGTCTCGCCAGGTATCAAAATCCAAGCTGAAGACTGCCTGGCGCTTTTGAATTCCCTTTCTCCGAGACTCGATCGGTCCATTAGGCTGGGAATAATCTACCATTGTCACCACCGTTAGCTCGTGAAACCACAAAGAAAGTGTCATCAATTGTCAAGGGGAGGACATGGTAAGCAAACTCACGTAAGGTTGGTATTTCTCGACTGTCAACCGAGACACCGACCGTCCCGTCCCTGACCAAGAAGCTAACGTAGAACAGATTCTCCACAGTCTGCCCAAAGGACTTGGGATTTATACAGAATTGGAAAAGGGGCACGCCTCCATCGTCGGCAATATTGCTCTTGCTCATCACTTCCTGTACCAGGTCGTCTGTCAAGTCCTCCTGCGGTATCGCCGACAATTCGGCTTCAGCTCCGTCCTGGCCCTTTATTTGTTCCCTGGACAGGAGCTTGATTATATCCACACACATGGTGGTAAGATTGGAACTCTCTTGCCTGTCCAGGTCTTTCTCCTGGAGTTCCTGTGGTGCAACAGCCTGGGAAGAATCAATGCGCTCCCTTGGTTTTCGCTGGGACTGCATACGCGCACGCTTTTGCACCGATAGTGGTCCCAGGAGAAACCCTGACACTGACGGACGGGAGTTATGGCGAAAACAGGCCGCACGACCAAGCCAGTCCCAGTTCATCGCGTCCCCTATGTCCTCGTCACTATTTTCCGGATCCCCCTCCCTGGCGACGTTAGTGCGTCGACGACGGCGCTGTTGAGTGCTCGGTGGAAGCACATGCGGATCTTCCGAGCCATTCCGCATGAATGATATACACTTTGACACAAACTCATCCACGTCAATACGCGCAGTGGCATCGCCAAGAGCTAGCTGTGCAGTCTTCTTATATGACAGATCGGCTGCATTTACCAAGAGGCGCGAATCAATCGTAGCATCCGAAGTCTGCCTGACAAAATTGAAGTACTCGTTGGCCTTTCGCACAGTTGCGTATATACCGGAGTTCCCAGTCTGCAGATATTCGTTGCGGGAGTCTATCCAAACTCGTTAAAAAAGACAACTCTTATCGCAATAAACGCATGTGCTTCTAGCAAACGAAAACAAGAGACCATACCGTGTAGCTCCCTCGATAGATCCCTCAGTCCTTTGCGAATCCGTCTTCGTTCCTCCACATCCTGATCGGGGTCGTAGATATCCTTATCGCGTAAACGTTGAGACTCGCTCAATTGGCTCTGGCTAGCATTTTGACTTGACGAGATTCCTGACCGTCGCCTTTTGTTAACCGCCTGATTCGACTTGGACGCGGAAGAGGTCCCAGTTTGAGCTAAACTCCTTTTCCTGGAGGGAGCGGAGTCAGCCAGCTGGTTCTCCTTGTCGGAGACAGCGCTCGACGGGGAGGGAGGGTCCGGAGAGGTCTGGGTTTCTTGAAAGGATGACATAGTATAGTAGCTGGCTATGCGCGTCACCGGTACTGAGCGGATGGCGTCGCTATTGATAAAACGCGCGAGCGCGAACAAGAGAGACTCCCTGGAAGACAAACGCAGCAGTAGTACCTGTCAGAGCAGACAAATTTGTTGGCCCAATTGTCGGTAGAACAGCGACCTAGGGAAGAGGAGAATCTGGCGAAGCGATGTTGGCGATGTTCATTATCCTCCACAAAAGACGCCACGAAACGCGATCACGGTCACGTTCGGTCACGTTTCGGTCACGCGTCGGGGCACGTGACTTTATCCGAGCTAGCCAATCAGAACAGACTTCCATTTCGAGCTTCATTCAACGTCACGACTTTCTGACAACAATAACAACAACAACGTACACGATGACAGTCCTTGGTACTCTCTAATAATGCGAGAAATGGACGATGGAGGCGTTTACCTTTGCCGTGTCCACCCATGTGGAGTTCCCAATCCATATTAAAATGTACGTGGATATCTCAAAGAAAGAGTCTGGCTTGAGATTCACCCGGAGACTGACGGCTGATATATCAGTGGAGCTCTAGAAGGGAAACAGAAGCAGTTGCCGTTCTCCGTCCTGCTGAAGCACCCTGAATTACGGCACGTTGGCTCTTCCCAGAATCCCGTTTCCGACCTGTTGGTCACGGTACAGCTATGGTCCGACTCAAAGCCGCTCGGTGTACCTATGCAAACCTCGTACAAAGCGTTCAAGACGTCTCGAACCTGGAATGAGTGGTTACAGATGCCTATGTCTATAAAGGATGCGCCGTTCAAGTGTCAGTTGGCTGTCACGGTCTGGGACCTGTCACCGTTTGCTGGAGGAGAAGGACATAATCATTACGTCCCGTTTGGCGGAACTACGATCTCATTATTCGATGAAGAAGGGAAATTGAGAATGGGGAGACAAAAATGCAAGGTGTATCGCGGTAGAGCTGCGGATGGCTTCTCATCCACGTCGACCCCATCGACACCGCCCCCGAAGCGACGCAGGGGCAATGTTCCTGATTCGCTGGGACCTTCACAGGAAGAATTGGAGCTGGAAAGAGTCGAGATACTTATAAAGAAACACGAGATGGGTGAGATACCGCGAATTGATTGGCTGGACCAAATGGTGTTTCGTCAGCTCGAGAAGCTCAAGCTTAGCGCCGACGAGGCCGCCAGAAAACGGGCGATTCGTATGAAAGCCGGGAAACATAAATCTGCGCAGAAGAAGAGTGAAGACGACTCATCCGACGAGGAAGAGGTGGATGACGAGAGTTTCACCCTTTACATCGAATTTCCGCGCTTCGATCATCCGGTTGTCTGGGCAGATCATGAATATCCACCACCTCCTGTGTCGTCACATCTTCAGACTGCGTCCGCAAATCCGAATTCGGCTCTGAAGCCCGTTCCGGAGGTCCGTCTGGGACCTGGAATTGAAAGTGGTAATGGCGGTGGTGTTATAAGAATTTACGATCCAGAGGTTGGCCAGGCAGGGAATCCGTGCGAGGATAAACATAGGAGATTGATCCGCAGCCATCGTACGAGCATAATGGACCGCGACCTTAAGCCAAATCCAAAGATACGCGATGAACTGAATAACATACTATCTTACGAACCTACGCAGGATCTTACTGCGGAAGAGAAAGATCTAGTCTGGAGGTTCAGGTACTATCTCACCCGTGAAAAGAGCGCCTTAACAAAGTTTGTCAAGTCAGTCAACTGGCGCGATGTGGGCGAAGCACGTCAGGCCGTTGATATACTTCCCGACTGGACAGAGATTGACGTGGACGATGCCCTCGAACTCCTTGGACCTACTTTCGATAATGCCGCGGTGCGGTCGTATGCTGTTGACAGACTCCGACAGGCAGATGACGAAGAGCTTCTTCTTTACCTGCTGCAGTTAGTTCAAGCACTGAAGTACGAGAACAGTCCCGATGAGAGTGCGGAGAACTCTGGTCACGATTCTTCTCTGGCAAGCTTTCTTGTAACCCGTGCTGCCCACAACTTCAAGCTCGGGAATTGTCTACATTGGTATCTCATAGTCGAGTGTGACGACGCCGGTCCTGGCACTTTGTCAGCTCAACGAAGACTCTTCGCACGTGTAGAATTTTACTTCATGGCAGAGTTGGAACGGGCACACCCAGAGCACAGAAAGACCTTGTTGCGTCAAGGTGAATTCGTCACAATCCTGACCAAGATTGCCAAGGACATCCGCTTCTCTCGAGAGAACAGGTCTATCAAGATCGAAAAGTTGAAGAAGAACCTGAAAGATCCCAAGAACGAACTCATCAGCATCGACCCTCCCTTACCGCTCCCTCTGGATCCAGACGTTTTGATAATCGGCTGCTTTCCCGAACAGTCCAACGTCTTCAAATCCTCATTGTCCCCGTTACATATCACCTTTAAAACTTCCGAAGGCCAAAAGTACCCCATCCTGTTCAAAGTCGGCGACGATCTCCGCCAGGACCAACTCGTCATCCAGATAATCATCTTGATGGACCGTCTGCTACAGAAAGAGAACCTCGACCTTAAACTCACACCTTACCGCATCCTCGCAACCAACCCTACAGCCGGCGCTGTCCAGTTCATCCCCTCCACCTCCCTCTCCGCCGCATCGGCAAAATACAAGTCCATCCTCACCTACCTCAAAGCCAACAACCCAGACGAAAACGAGCCTCTAGGCGTCCGCAAGGAAACAATGGACACATACATCAAATCCTGCGCCGGCTACTGCGTCATCACCTACCTCCTCGGCGTCGGCGATCGCCACCTCGAAAACCTCCTCCTCGCCCCAGACGGCCACTTCTTCCACGCCGATTTCGGCTTCATCCTAGGCCGCGACCCGAAACCGTTCGCGCCCATGATGAAACTCTGCAAGGAGATGGTCGAGGGCATGGGCGGTACCACTTCCCCGCATTATCTTCAGTTCAAGCAGTACTGCTTCACCGCGTACACCACGTTGCGCAAGAGTGCGAATCTCATCCTCAACCTGTTCAGTCTTATGGTCGATGCCAATATTCCTGATATTCGGGTCGAGCCTGATAAGGCTGTTTTGAAGGTTAAGGAGCGGTTCCATCTTGAGATGAATGAGGAGGAGGCCATTAGGCACTTTGAGCAGTTGATCAGTGACAGCGTTAATGCTATTTTCGGGGTTGTTATTGATCGGCTTCATGAGTTTGTGCAGGGTTGGAGGGCATAGATTGTGTTGCGTTTCTCTTCTTTCTGGTTTGGTCTCTGCAGTTACACTTACGCGAACAGCTTAGGAAACGAAAACAATACGGTTTAGATATACGTACACTCGCATTGACGAGTGGCTTTATGAATGATTGATACCCTTGCAGAGGTCTCCAATGCTATAAACAGTCCACACATAATGAGATATGATACAACATTAGCCGTCAGTTCGTAATCCAGACAGTTGACTGTAAATCACCTCACAACAGACTTATCAGAACGACCGACCCCTTTCCCAACCTCCTCATCCACATTCCCACTTCCACGAATCCCAAGTTCAATCCACTCATCTTCCCCAGCAGACCGCACCACGTCAATATCACCATTGCCCATTCCAGAGGACGACCAACACCGACCCCGTACACATCCATCCGACCCACTGGAACCACCAGAAAGAACACCACAATCACACCCCCCGCCATCCCGGCCACGACCCGGACCGGCAGAAGACTCACCACCTCCTCTCTGAGCATGCGCTTTGGCATCCTCATCATCCTCAGGAGTACCCTCACGACAAGCCCAAGCGTCAACGAACCTGAGGACTTCGCGGCGCCACCAGCGTTTCATAACGAGGAGCCGGAAGGGGACCAGGGCGATGATCAGGATCGGGAACGCCGGGGCGCCTTTCGTTAGGGTTAGGATGAAGATGGCCACTGTGAGGGTTATCTGGAGGAGGGTGTAGAGGTGGATTGGGAGGTATGCGGGTTTTGGGGGGTGTGTGTTATTATTATTATTATTGTTGTTGTTGTTGTTATTGTCTGAGGTTGTGGCTTGGGGGTTGGGTTTGCGGAGGAGTGATGGTGGTAATGGGGGGAGTTCGGAGGGTGGTGTGAGGAGGTAGAATGTTCTGTATAATATAGGGCTACCAGCGGTAAGTATCGTTAGTTGACGTTCGGCATCTGTGTGTAATTTCTCTGGGAACGTACTTCACTGATAGACTCTGTTCACCCATGAAAAGGAATAATCCAGCAAGAACGCTTGTCGGTGTCAACCCAAGCACTTTCATGAGCGGAGGACTGACGAACGCGAAAATGGCACCGGAATGTAAGAAAGCCGACCAGCGTTGCTCGTAGACCCGTCTAATCTCACGAGTCTCGGATTTCTCCTCGCCGTCCACGACCACGGTGAGCTGCTCCTTTTCGCTATGCATCAGAGACTCGGAGTGCAGGGGTGCTTGCGGTAGTAGGCCGTTAGAAGGTGGTATCCCGAGAATCCCACACAAGGCCGTTGTGGTACCAAGCAGAACAATATCCCAAGCAAACCCGCCTGGCTTCCTGGTCCCATATCGGTCGATGGTGCAAATAATCGAACTGACTTCATGGTCGAAGAAGAAGAGCATGGTTATAATAATCCCAGGAATTGTAGCAGCAAATATCCATTGGACTGGCAATTTCCAAAACTCAACAAGGAATCTGTCACGATCCGGTGAGGTTGGCTTGAAAGTAGTGCTCACAGGAAGAGTCATACTGTCAAGACTAGCCAGCTCGCCAACATGAGGCAGGCCTATGAAGAGTATAATGGAAATCGCAGCAGCGTACTCCGTCAATCCAAGTCGAACATACGGATGAAACAGAGGCCGCCAGCTCTCAGCTGTCGAAAGGAAAATGGCAAAGAGCATAGTCCCAACAGCACCGATGACGGCGTAGAGGAATGCGGCAAACGAGAGGTCCGCATGCGCCCTCTGTAGCTCCTGAATAGCCTTGTGGAAGTAGATGATGCTATTTAAAAGAGAGAATATCTCCGTAGCGAACGTTGTCACGTAGCGCATAGTCCAATCATGAGCATTGATGATAGCCAGTATGTAGTGCATCCATGCGGCATGGATTAACGACCAGGCCATAAACGGCAAAAAGGGAATCTGCCATTGTTTAGAGCAGGCAAATCAATAAAGGTAGTTAATCGTCCCACCTTGAAGGAATTCTGGCACAGACTATATACATTCTCAGCCAAAACCGAGAAAGGACCGGTTACGCCCAGTATGGTGAGCGGCTGTATAGATGCCCTGCACATGGTTAGTATCGTCGTCTAAAAAGAAATAAGAAGCACATACAAGGAAAACACAACCCCACAAAGCCCCGTGCTAAAGACGACTTCAATGGTACCCCAGCTCTTGCCCGTCTGGACGTACAGATCACTGGCAAAAGTAATCCCGGGCAGCAAGTTCGTAAAGAACACATAGACAGCACTGGCAAATATCAACTGGTTGAAAACAGTCCAATCTGAGACATATCGCCGGCGGAGGTTGACAAGATCCTGCTTCACCAGTCGAAAGGGACGCAGCGGACCGCCAGTGGACACGGAACCCTGCAGCACTCGAAGGGCTCTTGGTGTGTGCTTGGCTGGGGTTATGGTAGAGTGAGAGTCCGTATCATAGTTAGCCTGTTCAGTCTCTGGCTCCTTGTGCCTGAGAGACTGCTGTCTATAACGCGACCTGTGTCGGAGAGATGAACCTCGAGTGGATGGTGGTCGAAAGGCCGAAATTAAGGACATTGCAGTTCGGCGTCATAGTACTTCATACTCTAGCGGCAGCAAAATTGAAAGCAATGAAGGCTATGAAGCATTGAGCAGGATATCGAGACTGAGATGCCTACAACTTGAGACGAATGATGAACATCTTCGTCATCATCTCCATATGAAGTTGCGATTGTCGTTATCTCGGTTTAGTCTCGGATGTCAATCTCTCGTCAACTGGCCAATGAGCCGTTCTCGGACCAAGTCAACTGGTTAATGCCTACCGGTCAACATATGCCAAATTGTCAATTAGTATCAATCTTTCAAAGGACACTCGTGACGAGTGTTATATGATTCAGACCGTTTTGGTCTACTATGGCTAACAATGTCAATCGCAATAAGTAATTTTTGTCATGGTATCATACAGCAGAACACCAATCGTGCAGTAGCGTTAAGCCTACTAGCGTAAACACTCGTAGCAAGAAGATAAGACAACATATGAAAATAGATGGTCAACTGGTAACTGGTAATCAATTGGTGGGCTTCCTCCCCCATATAATGTATGCGGGGATGTAGAGGTGAATCGACGGGTCCCTGAGCTCATTTTTGACTTTAGCCTTGAGGACTTCCGTTTCTTCCCAGCTCCAACCCAGCACGCGAGTGAAGAGTCCGGTAGTATAAGAGTCGACGGCTTGCATGATCTGGACAGACTCATACCGACCAAGCTCTTTTAGGTGTGGATCTTTGGGCCATGCATTCACGGGACACTAACTCAGTGAATGGTATTTTAGTATGTACTCCATGCAATCGTTATTCGGGAGCGTATGGTGGCACAAACCTTTCGCACTTCCTGGTGCACATCGACAAAGCCGGCCTTAGTCAATTTCTCCTTCCATGTAGCCACCGATTGCAGAGATTTTCCAAATCTATTAAATCCTTCGATTAAGTTACTCTCCCATAAGATCACGCTGGGAGCTCTTTGTCGGGAATCATCATCGGAAGCTAAATGGACATAGCAAGTCTGGGTTTCAAACCATCCACCGGGGACGAGGTGCTCAAATGCGCGTTGAAAGAAGAGGTCCTCATTTGCAATGCAACCCTCCAATTCCCGAGAATGTATGTAATCGAATGGCTTCTTGTACAGCCACTCGTCTTCGAAGTCGTCGACTTCAAAAGTACAGTTGGGCGGAACCCTAGCAAGGCTTGTCAGTAAAGCAGTAGCATGCCAGCAACTCGCTAATTGTCTGGACACACCATTTTGGCTGGATTGCGCTCAAATCGGTTCCAATTACCTGCGCGGATGGATATTCACTAGAATTCGGATTTAGGCTTGGTCGGCGTGAGTCATATAGATTAGGCCACATACTCTGCAAAGTCTAGAGCCCATAGTCCGGTCCCAGTACCGAGGTCCAGAACTCTCTGAGTATCCTTTGGAATGGGAGCAAAATGCAAGTCTCCTTTCAGTAGCAAAAGAAATATGTGATGCGCGATGTCCATTCGGTCTTGCTCCTCCTCATCATTAGGCTATAGATTTTCTCAGCAAGCACGCCAAGCATAACAGAAATCGGTCGTAGATAATAAATACCATCAAGTATTTTCCTTCGCGAAATGCATGATAACGACGTCCGTTCTGTTGTCAATTAGTTTCAATTCGTTCAGAGGCTTATTCGTCTCACGCACCTCGTACCTGGGTTATTAGACCCCGCGAAAGATGTTAGAAATTCCTTCCTTGTTACTATCGATCAATAAGAGCGGACCAGCACCCACTTGTAGTTTAGAATGCTGGAGCTAAGCGATGATACATAACTGGCCGAATTTATCCTAAGGAAGACCGTCAACAAACGCCATAATCATGAGATCCTCCAAAAAGCAAAACATGTAGCACTCACGATCCATCATAAGCCGAATCGGTGTCACCCGCCGTATCCTGGGAGAATGAAGAGCCAACATGTAACCTTCTGCCGGCAGTTTGGTCGATGCGAATCCACACACATCCACTTGAACCTGATTTTCCGCCAGGATATCCTGCAGGGACTGAGCGCCCTGAGTTTGTGGTTGAGGGCTTTCCGAGGTCATTCTAGGCGCTTGGGTTAGAATGCTAATACTGGTCGACAGATGAGGGTACGATATGATAGAATTTCGTAAAACGATAGAAGCGAAGACGGTGCACAGGAAGGGGAAGGAGGAAAAGATCGCTAAATATTTTAATCTCCGCAGACCATTTTAGCGTTGCAGTCCCTCCTATTCTCGGAATTCAGTAGAATTCCCGCTGAAACTACTGTACGAAGTACCGAGTCACAACGGCGATAGGTAGTGTCTGGCTGGGTTGGCCAGTAACATTCAAACAAACCATCTTCAGGAGAACCCCTAGTGGCTGGCGTATTCAGACTCCGGGTACCGTAACGGGGTCCAACAGGTACAACAGCCAGGCGTTATCACTGATTGGATGCCTGGTGTTCTCCTTAACTTACTGCTATGCAGTAGCACTTCGGAATCGGAAATGTATTCAGTAGCAGAGGCCCCTCGATAACGTACCAGTGAAGCACTGTGAAGGATTCCCGAGAAGAGCTTGGTAGGCTATTTAACTGGGCCTCGTCGATTTGACTCTGAACAAACGTACGAATCCTGTTTTGGATTCTCGTTGTCTTGGGACCGAATCATTAGGTTTGAGGTAAGTTTGGTCTTCTTTCAAGTTGAAGTTTCAACAATATTTTCGTTGTATTTTGATATTTTCGGTTTTGTTCAGGTTAAATTTTGAATTCCGACAAACGACGTTTGCAATTGCAACTTAGCTATTGCAATTTGCAGATCTTATCTCAATTTTAGTTTCGGGAGATCGGAGAATTTTTCAAACTTCAATTTTATGCAGATCTACTGCTAAAGGACATGGCCAACTGGTTTTACTGGCCAACTGGTTAGACATACCGTACCAGCAATCACACGGCCATCTATAATGGGTTACCAACTGCACCCGTCGGTTCCAGGCAGACGTTAAGCGGGATTGCTGCAAAACCTTAAGCCAGTTCGATATTCGGATACAAATAGCAGACCGTTACGCTACACAATAGTCATAGCACAACACCAAAATGCAAAACGCGGCAGTCGTAGCAAAATGTTGAAACATAGTTCACAAAAAATACCAATTGCTGATTAGGACCTTGAAATCATCAATCGGTGGGCTTTCTCCCCCATATAATGTATGCGGGGAGGTAGAGGTGAATCGACGGGTCCCTAAGCTCATTCTTGGCTTTAGCCTTGAGGACTTCGGTTTCTTCCCAGCTCCAGCCGAGCACACGAGTGAAGAGCCCGGTAGCATAAGAGTCGATAGCTTGCTGCACTTGGACGGACTCATACCGACCAAGCTCCTTCAGGTGTGGATCTTTGGGCCATACGTTTGTTGGGCACTGATTCATTCAAAGACGTTAGTGCTTTTATTTGCACTTTGAAATCGTTATTTATGGAGCGAATGATAGATAGCACAAACCTTTAGTACTTCTTGGTGTACATCGACAAAGCCGGCCTTGGCCAATTTCTCTTTCCATGTAGTCACCGAATTTATAGGTTTGCCGAACCTATTGAATCCATCAATTACGCTTTTCTCCCATAACAGCACGTTGGGGGCTCTTTGTCGGGAGTCATCATCAGAAGCGAAATAGCCATAGAAAATCTGTGCTTCGAACCATCCACCAGGAACGAGATGCCTGAACGCGCGTTGGAAAAAGACACCTTCGTTTGCAATGCAACCCTCCAATTCCCGAGCATGGATGTAGTCAAATGGCTTTTGGTACAACCACTCGTCTTCAAAGTCGTCCACTTCAAAAATACAATTGGGAGGAACCCTAAACAAGGCCTCTTAGTAACGGAGTGACACGTCAGGAATTCGGCGTTGATAGGCACACACCATTTTGGCTGGATTGCGCTTAAATCGGTCCCAATTACCTGCGCAGACGGGTATTCGCTAAAAGTCACGTTAGCTTAACTATTTCAGTAGTAATGTAAGCCAGCCAACATACTCTGCAAAGTCAATAGCCCATAATCCAGTCCCAGTACCGAGATCCAGAACTCGCTGGGGATCCTTGGGAATGGGGGCAAGGTGCAAACCGCCCTTCAGTAGCAAGAAATATAAGTGATGTATGATATCCATTCGGTCTTGCTCCTCCTCGTCATTAGGCTATGGACTGTTAAGCAAGCACATCAACATAGGCGGTCATAGGTAGCAAGTACAACTAAATATTCTCCTTCACGAAATGCATGATAACGGCGTCCGTTCTGTCGTATATTAGTTCTGATTCCCTCACAGGAACATCCATTACACGCACCTCATATCTAGGTTATTGAACCCAACGAATCTGTTAGGGACGACTTCGCGTTGTTTCAATCAGATCGGGGCAACACCCACTTGTAGTTTAATATGCTGGAGCTTATCGATGACACGTAACTAGCTGAGTTTACCCTGAGGAAGACCGTCAGCACAGGTATCAGGTCTCCGAGATATGTTCGAAGGGATAGCACTCACGATTCATTGTATGCCGAATCGGTATCACCTGCCCTGTCCTGGAAAAGCGAGAAAAAAAGGGTGTCAGCTTCTGGCCAGCAACTTAAACGATGCAACCTCACACACATCCACTTGAACTTGATTCTCTGCTAAGATATCCTGCAGGGATTGGGCGCCCTGAGTTTGAGATTGAGGGCTTTCCGAGGTCATCGTAGGTACTTGGGATAGACAAATGCTAGGTGAATGCTACCGAGCAAAGAGACCAACCTACGTGCGAAAGCGAAGAAAGAGAAGACGCCGGTAGGGGGGGAGCTTTTTCTGTGGATCAGCGTCGCAGCCCCTCGCGCCCCGTTATTCTCGGGATTACCGCGCTAGCGTGGAGAAGATCGTCGAGACTTGAGGCTGTCGATCCCGTCTGCGTTCGACAATCTTCTCCAACATTGAATGTAACGGAGTGTTTTCGGAACTCTCAATGGAAGTATCAAACTGCCGATATATCATGGTGTATCAATCCGCATTCTTTAGTAACCAATTTACAGTGGCCAGCTCTTGGTTCGCGGAGGCATTGGTAGTGTGTACTCCGTAATGTCAATATGTAGATACGATTCAATGACTCGTCTATAGACGATGAAGGCAACATAAATAACCCATGATGGAACTATACTAACAAGCTAGGAGTTCGGCACCGGGATTTCCATGCGGTGAAAGCCCGGGGGTTGTGTGAACGCCACAACCGCAATTCCTCCTCGAATTCCACGGTACTCCTGGAGGCCGATCCAGAAGCCCAGCTTCCTTGCCTTAACCACCTGGAGAGCACCTAGTCCTTCGAAAATCGTCTTCGGTTTGGAATCGACGCCAATGGCGTCCGTAATAAAGACGGACGCTCCTCCAGTTTGGTACCGAGAGAGGATGGCGGTCTTTTCATGGAGGGGGATAAGGCTTCCGGCAGCGCGGCTGGCGATTTCGGCGGAGGCACACTGGACTGTCCAACCCTTGCTGTCGTGCAGCATGACTCGTCGGACGTCCGAGCTCTGGAGGCGGTTTGTCTGCAAGAGAGCGTCCACAATCCCATTGAGACCGACAAGTTTCGGCTCGCGGAGTTCCTTTGGGAGCTTAAGGTACAGCCAGGTACCATCAGCCATGACCTCAGGTACCCGTGATTCCTTCCCTGTCTCCGTTCGTCTTGTCAAGGCCACCCTTGGGGCGGGGGGTTGTGCGGCACCCCCCTTTGAAGTGGTGTTTCGCCGGGGGGTGTTGTTGCAGGGCTCTTCGTCGCGGGCGTGGTGTGCGTCTCCTGGACCTCTTTTGTTACTTCGGCGGTCCGTCCCATTTCCGCGGCGGCGCTTCTGGCCGCGGCCCTCCTGCGCCGGTGTGAAGGTGCCGACCACTGGGGCCGGTTCGTTCTCACGTGGTTCAGCCGGTTCTGTCCCGTTGGATGTCTGCTGTCCGGCCGGCGTAGTCGCAGGTGAAGGGGAGAGGCATCAGTTTCTAACTTTGTTTCAATATCAGGTCGGTGATGGCGTAAAATGGTGCCTTGATAAAACGGTGTTTCAGTTCATCGAATGCGCGCTGAATTATGACGCAAGTGTTAAAGACCTCGAGCGGACTCTTCCAATCCAGCGAACGTCATATTGCTCGGTTTGTGTAAATACGCCGCTGCTTGGGCGATTCCACGCCATTGGGACTGAGAACGCACGGCGGAAATTCGCATTGCTCTGGCTTTGGTGAGTATCGTCCGTCCCATGCGTTCAGCGCCACCGTTTTGTTCATGTGTGTCAGGAGCAGATGGTTCAAAAGAAATTCCAATTGGATAAACCAGTCTCGAGCCTCGTGGCGGTTCACATCTCCATCGGCTCTCAATTTCAATACCGGCAACCGAGGAAATTATCACATCCAATTCCTCCTGACTGAAGAACCCATCATTGGCAGAGACCAATCCGATGTCGCTGTGTCCCGACGGGGGTAACTTGTATCAATAGGCCTGTTCTCTTGAGCTGAAAAGGATAGGGCAATTCCAAAGGCCAGAACCAAGCTGAAAGTATAGCTGGCAATTTTATAGATACATATATATCCGCCGTATATATAACAGAAATCTTTGGTAAGTTGAGGGCGTCATCTGCCTTCCTGCACGACTTGTCAGATTCTGATGGGAACAGGATTATCACGGAACACAGGGACCAACAGGAGAGAGCGGAGACATTCGAGAGCCGCTCCGGTTCATAGCCTTGGGAGCCACCAAGAAACCAGACGTAGCAACCGGATCTTCCTGAACAACGGCATTATACGCCTCCTTCCTAAACTGATTCCGGACTGGCGTCTCGAGACAAACCTAGACAGTTCCTCGAAGTACCCCAGAACATGATAGACTTGCTTCATGATATCATAGTCCCGGTGACCGAAGGGACGCTCTTCCCGGTCGACTTCCATGAAGAAGTTCAGTTGCTCAAAGGACTTCGAGTTATCCAAACGTTAGATCAGACGAAACGGTAGTGCAGAGTACAGATCGCTCACCTCCAAGGCATCCCCTAGCATCCTAAAGGTTGAGTTCCAACGCGTTGAAACATCAATCTCAACCAACTTATCCGTCATGTTCTCCACCTCTACTTCTTTCTCCCGCAACCTCTCTTTGCTTGTACTGACCTCCGCTGGGTCACAAGCTTCCGATTTCTCCAATTTCTCTACCTGAACCCTCAGCCGTATCAAATCGGTCTCCTTTCTTTCCGCGACATTCGAGCAGGCACCTTTCCACAGCTGCTTGCGTAACGGGTTTCGGCCAATGTAACCGACAACCGCACGCACCTTCGTCACAGTATCGAGAGCCTGGTACGGCTCATCATCCCCCTGCTCAAGTCTGTCACACGCCTCCTCCGCAACACCCGAGTCGACCCTTGACAAGAAATCACGAACTATTAAGTTTATAATGTGCGCCAAGCAGCGCACATAATGTAATTCGCAGTTGTAACTGCGAATATTTATTCGCACCTCGGAAACATTGCGAATAATATTCGCAACTGCGAATATTCGTGCCACCCCTAGCTACCTATATGGGCGCATTCACACAGGATTAAGGAAGGGCATTAGGTATTGACGATGATGATGATGAAGGTATTGACGAGTTCTCGAGTTCCTGTCGTCTTCTGACGTCTTCTACGTCAAAGTGAAGATCACGTGCGTCATGTAACCGGAGTAGACACCTGAGAAATTAGGCGCTCTCGTTAGCCGCAGCCGCGCGGAGCACATGGCACGTGATATGCCAAATTGAAGAGCCGACAAAACCCCGAACGAACTGACAACGCCAACCTCTCTCCCAGGAGGGATTTCTACGCGTCGCGAAGATATATGACCCGTTCAAAGACAATAAGATGCTCTGCCATTGTTTAATTGAGCGGTTTCTGCAATCTCAACGCTCAATAGTCGCCTCGAAAGATGACCGCCAACTTCATTCCCCGCCAGGTCTTCCCCCATTACGGGGCCATCCCTAGATCCTATTTCTTGGGCCATCATCGTTCCGGTTTGAATAAGATGAAGTCTATGCTGTCCGGTATTGACTACGTTGTCGAATGTCGTGACTACCGGGTGCCCGTGACATCTGTCAATCCGTTGTTCGAAGAGGCGCTAGGGGAGACGAGACGGTTGATTGTTTATACAAAAAGGGATCTGGGTGGGGAGCCCAAGTCGCCCGTTCAGCGACAGGTGAGACTGGAGGACACGTTCTGTATTTTATGCATTCAGAATGCTGACGATTATATTGTTTTGACAGTCTGAGAAATTGATCCGAAGTTATGATAACAACTTGCCCGTGTTCTTTGTCAGCTCATCTTCGCGACAGGAAGTGAGTCCCATACTCAGACATCTGCGAACTGATGCACACGGACCAGATAGGCTTGTTGGTTGTCGCGTGATGATCGTCGGGATGCCAAACGTCGGAAAGTCGACATTGATCAACAATCTGCGCAACCAAGGCGTGAAGAAGGCCAAGGCCGTCCAAACCGGTGGTCAGCCAGGTATAACCAGGAAGATAGGAACACCTGTCAAGATCATTGAAAGAGAGAACGGGTCGCATGTCTACGTACTCGATACCCCTGGTGTATTCATGCCTTTCGTATCAGATGCGGAGAAGATGATCAAACTTGCGCTGTGTGGTTGTGTCAAAGACGCCGTTATCCCGCCTGTGACTTTGGCAGACTATTTGCTGTATCGAATTAATTTGCATGACTCGCATGTCTATCAGCATTGGTCGGAACAGACGAATGACGTTACGGTGCTTCTTGAGAATTTCGCGCGGCGGACGGGCCACCTTGCTAAAGGTGGTGTGCCCGATACTGAATCTGCTGCATTGCATCTCATCCAGAAATGGAGAGCTGGTGATTTAGGAAGGTTTATACTCGACAACCTAGAAGAGCAGGAAAGTCGGCATCACGAGGGAGCCAACGCACTTGATGTGAGCGTCTCTCAGGCCCTAAGGTCAGAGGGCAAAGCGAGGAAAAGTCGCGCAAAGGAGCCAAATAAACTGTAACAGTACATATTAACGTGCATGCAAATGTAAATATATTGAATAGACCTTGGTATCGCCATATTTGTTGACCGTCACTCCAATTGCGCATATACATATAACAACATAAGCTAGCACTCGGAAACGCCCAGAGCAAAGTTTTGAAAACAGTAGAATGCGCAAAAGAAAAGCAAACCCAATCCCACCAGCGAGCAAAGAGGAAAGAAAAGAAACAGAATGAATGATATAAATCAGGATATCTTGTCCAAGAGCCTCCTCCTCCTCCTATCCACAAGCTCCTCCTGCACCTCGTCGAGAGTCGGCAGTCTCCATTCCATCCCATCGCCAGCATCACCCGGTAGCGGCTCCCAACCCTCCTCACCGCGCTCGTCACCCTTCTGCTGCATAGCCTCCGCAGCCTCCTCCTCCTTCGCCCGCTCATACGCCAACAACGACCCATCCTCCTCCTCAAGCCCATACCCAAAGTAAGCCGCATCAACCTTCTTCGTCGCAATATCCCCCCCACGACCACCACCCCCGCTCTCCGCATCCTCAGCAGGCCTCCGCCCCCGTCGCGCAGCCGCCTCAAACATCTCCTTCACCCCCGGCAACTCCCTCGCCCGCCCAAAATACCGATACCCCTTCCCCCCACCGGGAATCTCCCGCCCCTCGTCGTCATACACCCGCCCCGAGCCCCGCGTGTAGTTCGGCCCGCCCAGGTTCCGGATCTGTACCTCCCACGTCCACTTCTCGCGCATCAGCTTGTTGATCTCGTCGTTCAGGTCGCGGATTTGGTAGTCGCTTAGGCTCTGGTCTTGGATTCGCGTCACCTTGCGTGACACGTCTTTTAGCACTTGGCCCCGCCATTTTTCGCATAGCGGGATCGAGTCGACGGTTGTTATGGCTTTGGGGCGGCGCGCGCGTCCCATGTCGATGATTCCGATGTCCGCCGCTTGTTGGGCGCGGAAGCGGAAGAGCATCGATTGGGCTTTTTCGCTGTTTCGTGCCTGTTGAATTTCATTTCTGTTATTGTGCTTGTACTTATAATATATATAATTCAATTGTAATGGGACTGGACGAATCTTAAGCAGAGCTCCATTCACGCCGATGATTAGCTATTTTTCTAGCCAAGTTCGACTTACCATGGTTGGACTGTAGCTCAGTGACGAGCAGCTACAAGAAAGGAATCATGTAACAGAGAACTAGGCACATAGACGAGGACACCCTGCAGCGAGGGAGTGAGGCCTTGTGTTTACCGTTTTGGGAGTTGACGATAGCAGCCCTCGACTATCGCGCTAAAAGCGTTTAAGTTCTGCACGTGCGGCTAACAGGTTGATTCCTTACTTTTAAGGCTGCCATCAGACATCATCCTCGGTGACTCGGTCCCTCAAATCGACAAGTTTACTACTCAGGCCTTCGAAATTTTGAAGATTGAAATGCTCAAAAGGATTTGCGAATACATATATACCATGACCATGTTCGAACAAAAGTTACAAAACCTATACAAAACTCGTGTACAGACAAAAAGAACCATCATCAAATTGTCTAAAAACATTGCAGCATTAACCATATCTCATCAAAGCACCTGGCTCTGTTCATAACTTCATGCGCATATGGCTATTAGTCGGGCCATTGCCATCGTAACAGTATTTAGGCGTAGCGGTCTTTCCGGTTCATAGCGCGTGTAACGTCTTCGCCTCATCAGACAAGAGGGCGAACGTCGGTAAAAGAGCACAATCTCTCGCTCCAACAATCAAAGCATCTCACAGGAAGCCTTTGATGTTGCTGGGCTTTCTCTGCGGTATGTCGTTACTCCCAATGTCACTGAAGCCACCTATTCCTCGTCCGAAGGCGCTACCCCTCTCGGCCCGGAGGACCTTCCATCCTTCCAATTCACGCTCCAATCGCAGTGCATTCTCCCGCTCCTCTCGGAGCTCCCGCTCGGCTCGACGAGCCTGAAGCTGCGTTTCCGAGTCGCTCTGTTGGAGTTCTTCGATGTTTTGAAGAAGACGCTCGACTTTTTCGCGGGATCTGTTTATGTCGTCGTTGAGCTGCGAATTCATCTTGTCGCGTCTCTCGATTTGGGATTGAAGGTCCTTCACGGTTCGGTCAACGTTGCGAAGAGAACGCTGTTCTGTGTTATGCTTGGTTTCCTGCTGTTCAAGGTGCGTTTCGAGCTGCAGTTTCACAATATTAGCATACTGGTCCCGGAAAAGAAGGATCAAAGTTAAGAACGGCTGCTATAACTTACCTCCGTGATACGTTTGTGAAGGAACTTAACATCGTGACTCGCAGAAGAGTAGCTCTTGGTTTCGAAATCGACAGCCCTCAACTGTGCCTCTTTGAGTTGCTTCTCCAGCGTTGCCTTTTCTTTGAAAAGATGAGCATTGATCTCTCGCTCTCCAGTAATCTCCTTCTGAATCTCGGTGACCAAGGCCTCGGCTCGTCTCATCTTGCCAACCGCTGCTGAGGAAACATCTTCTTGCCGAGCGAGGTGAGACTTGAGCTCCAGTAGCTCCCGATCCATACTAGCAGCATTGCGCATAGAAGGGCTATCCCCCTTAGCAAGCTCTTCGAGCCTATCACCCGCCTCAGCCAGTCGAGCCTCAAGCATCTTCTTGTCTTTGGCAAGAATGTCGCGCTCACCCGTAACATCTTCAACGGATGTTCGCAAACTCCGGACTTGAGACAGGAGAGTTACCACTCTGCTTTGGGCTTCGTTGTGCGCGTTGACTGCCTCCTCCCGTGAGTTCGTCACGTCGTGTAGCGTCATCTCCATCCTCGACTTTTCCTTGGCCCAGGTGGAACTGTTCAGGACTTCGTTATCCCACTTGCTGCGGAGATCTTCGAGTTCTTCACGCAGGCGGGTGTTCTCTTCACGAGCGTTGAACATCCTCTCTCGTTCCATTTCAAGGTCAGTATGCAACGTTGAGAACTCGCGTTGGTACTTCTTCCTTGTCTGTTCCATGGACATTTCCTTGTCTTCGAGATCAATTGCACGCTGGTTCCTGTAGTCCTCCAACTCGTTCTGAAGACGCTGTTTGGTCTGGAGTGCTCCCTGAAGCTCGGCAGCCTGGTCCTCCATGCGTGCCTCCAGGGACTGGGTTTGTCGCTGCAAATCTTCAATAAGCGAATCAGTTTGCTTGCGTTCTGCCATGATCTGGGCGCATGTGTCATCGGCCTCCTTGGCTTGAGTTTTCGCGAACTGCTCAGCCCGAGAAGCCTTGAGAACGGCGATCTCCGCTTGTTCGAGTTTGCTGAAGTATTCGCTGGCGCGACCCTTGTACAGGCTAAGGCTCGAACCGAGGTCCGCAGACTTAGACTCCTCCGCATCCAGCCGTATCTGTAGGTCAGAGAATTCCTGAAGCAGTTGATTTCTGCTAACCGCATCTTGATCCCTTATGGCTTGCAATTCTTGGAGCTCCGACTGAGCGTCACGAACATCAACCTCCAGTGCCGCCTTAGTGTGCTTCAGCTTATCGAAATGCGACTTCGCATCGGCCAACTCAGCCACAGCCTCGTTGTGGATCTGCAATAACGATTTTCTAGACTTCTCCTGGGAGTTAATCAGGTCGTAAAGCTCTTCGTGAGATTTGGCTTGAATATCGCGCAGCGACAACTCCCCTGAATGCATACTTCGTTCGAGGGCAGACATCTTCTTCGTAGAGTCGTCCAGCTGCTCATGCAGACGGTTGTTCTCGCGCTCCAGCAATTGCATCCGTCTAACCGAAGGACTTTCGTCCCCTCGGTTGAAATGTCCTCGTTCAAGCTGGCTTTGAAGGTGCTTATTCTGCATCTCGCACAATTGCAGCTTGTTCTGGAGCTCTTCGATTTCGGTCTCCAGGTCCATGCGTCGCTGGAAAGCAGCAGTATCAACGGTCTTATCAGATCGGGCAGAATCGTTAACTGCCTCGTTCAAGTTGTATCTTCGGTTAGGCGTAGTTGGGTTCGAGAACCGCTTCGCAGCATTCTCCGAGTCCTTTCTCATGTGAGTAGGGGTGCGACTGCCCATCATCTGATTGTTGTCAACCTCTTCGAATAATGCACGCTTCGATGATGAGTAGCGGGCATCGAGCTCCTTCATCTCGTCTCCATGTCGCCGGCGCATCTCGGCGAGCTGGCTGTCTGCTCTGGCGTACTTCTCTTCAGCAACCTGGAGTTGGCTCTGCACAGTTTCCAAAACTTGGGCAAGATCGACCTTCTTCGCCAAGTCGGGCTTAATAGCTTCCCACGACCTGTCTGTCTCACCCGTTTCGGACACGAACACTTTTTGTAGCAGTATGAGTTGTCGGTGTAAATCGTCGACCTCTTTATTAGCCGCGTCCAGAGTGGTCTGAAGTTTTCGAGTATTCGCCTGTGCTTGGCTGCGCAATTGCCGTTCAGTCTCGAGACTCCTATTCCCTTCCGCAAGCTGAAGATTAGCAGTGGAGGCGTTCTTCTCAGCGGTTCGACTGGCCTTATGTTCCCTCGCGATTTCATGGTTCAGGTCCTCTAAGCCTAGCGACAACTTCTCTTTTTGTTTCTCCAGCGAAGTAATCGACAACTGTGCATCCCCAAGCTGGCGCGTTAAGGTCTTGTTTTGTTCCTCGAACTTGGCTTTCTCGTTTTGCAGGTTAGTGAGACGAAGGCGGTTGTTGTCAGTAGCCCTGGAGCCTGATCTGGCAATATCCAGGTTCTTCTGCTGAACCTTGGTCAATAACGCCCTATTGTCATTTTCCGATGCCGTGAGTCTGCCCTTCAATGTCACCAGCTCTCTGTCAAGGCGTTCTTTGTGCTGGTCACGGCGAATACGGAAGTTGTCTGAGTCGGCGATGACGTTAGCTAGTTTTTGATACTCACTGGAAAGACGTGATCGTTCGGATTCAGCTTCGTCCAATCTCTTGGATTTAGTCGATAGCTCCTTTCGAAGGCTTTCGAGCCGTCCGTCAGCCTGCTTCTTAAAACTACGCTCGATTTCAGCTTCCGCATTTAAACGCGAATCTTCGGCTTTCGCAAACCGCTCCCGAAGCCTAACAAGTTCCGTCTGAAGGTCTTTCCGTGCTTGATCAGCGGCCGCTCGACCCTCCGTGGCTCGGCGAAGTGTGTCCTGTTGGATGTACATTTCCTTCTCGATGATGATCTTCGATTCATTTAAGGAGTTGTATTTCTCTGTCAGCTCTGCGAGGTTGTGCTCTGCCAACATTTGAACATCGTCCCTGGACTGCGTTACTCGACTCAAATCAGCCTGAGCCTGGAATAGCTGAGTCTTGAGGTCTTGGGCTTGCTGTTCGAGGAATCTTCTGCTTTGACCAGCTTCGGCATCTTCAAAAGACTTTTCTTCAAGAGCCCTTTTTATATCCCCAACTTCTCGCTCGAGTTGGATTTTCTCTGCTTTCATAGCATCCTTCGAGGCCTGGACCTCCCGGAGGCGGGCTTGCATGTTGTCATGCCGAGATGTCAGCGAGGCCTTGTCAGACAGTGTCTGCTTTTTCTCTTCCTCGAGTCTTCTCGTGTCGCTCTTCAATATAGCCACCTCGCTTTCCTTCTTTCGAAGCAAATCTTCGTAGCCTGTTGACGTTTTCGAAAGGTCTGAAATCTGCTGTCGAATGGATCGATTCTCGTCAACCAGCTCCTTAACCTGCCTTCTCGACTTCTCGAGATCCTTTGATGTGTTGGCAAGCTTGAAGTCAAGGTCCTGGTCATTTCTCAGCAGTTTCGCTTCTAAGTCCTGTAGCTTGCGGTCCTTCAAGCCGAGATGACTTTGTAGCATCTTTACTTCGTGGACCATTTCCTGGACTCGCTCATTGTTGTCTTTGAACAATCCCTCGGCTCCTTCCAGCTTGCTGTCAACTTCAGCTAAACGCTCTTGCAACCCATTCTTCTCGGCCTCCAGACGCTGAATAATCTCTCCGGCCTGCTCGAGTTGTGTGAGCCGATGGTCCAAATGATCATCAACCTTCTTCTTGGCAGCTATCAATTCGTCAAGTTGGTCTTCTAGGCCCTCTTGATCCGCGATTGTCTCGGAGAGTTTCTCGGTCAGTTCAACTTCGCGCATTTGGAGTCTCTCGAAGATTTGCTCCCTCTCAAGCGCCAAGCCACGTTCACTCTCCAGTGTCTGCTGAACTCGGTGCATCTCTAACTCTGTACGACGCCGCTCCTCCTCAACTTTCTGGCGCTCTACCATGTCTTGCTTCATTTTCAATTCCATTTGTTGTACTTTCTCGTCTCTCTTCTTGAACTCGCTTGCGCTCCTGGTCTCTCCTAGTAGCGGTCTCATCCGTGAGAACAATCGCCACCAAGGGCTGGCTTTCATTTCCAAGTACACCCGGAAGTTGTGCTGGATAATGCGACTGGCTTCTGTACGATATAAGAGTTTGTTAGATGCTCGACGCTGAGTGAACCCTCGCGCCAGGGACTGAAAGCGAGTCATGATCTCACGAATGAGTTGATCCCTTCGATCTTCCAGTTCGGCTAATACGCCAGCCCTGAAGAATACCTTTGTGCGACCGACACGATAGCACGTACTTTCCAGTCCGAGCTTCTCTAACACGGTATGAGCAACTTTATGGCCGTCCATGTACTTCTTAGGCATATCGCGACAGAGAACCTCATATCGGTACCGGAACTCTGCAAAGGGAAGACGATTGGGAAACCCTGTTCTGGCAATTCTTATACCCTCCAGGACACCATTACAACGAAGCTGATCCAGGACCAATGGCGCATCAAATAACTTCGGGCGTTTCTTATGGTTCGGTATTATACAACGGACAAAGTGAGGATGGGTGGTATGCAATTGACCCATTAGAGTAGAAAGCTGCTCTTTGTGCCTCTGCGCAACTGTTCGAAAAAGTCCTTTCTTCACCCGACTTTTCGGATAGCCGGTGCCGTCGTCATCCCCGTAGTCTGAAAATAGGTTGCGAACGTGGTCGTCGCTCGACGAAGCCAGTAGGCGTGTAATGCTGTCATTCAGCGGGTCCTTGTTCTTTTCCAGCCAGTCCTCCGTGGTATACTCCACTTCAGCAGCATAGTGGGTAAGCACGAACCCTTGCTTGAGACGAGAAGCGCGATATTTCGGAGATTTGCGATCCCACAGCGAATTCAGCTTATAGGTAAACGATGCGTCGGTGGCCTTTGGCATAACGCAGTCTTCGTCAAGGCAGGAAAAGATGCCGATTGGGTTTATCGACTCTATTAGATCGATGGTCGGCTGCAAATCCTTTCCAAAGTCGATGAACTGCCATTCGATATGTTCTCTCGCATATTCTTCCTGCTCCAAGACAAACATGTGATGGTTGAAAAATTGCTGGAGCTTCTCGTTGGTGTAATTGATGCAGAGTTGCTCGAAACTGTTGTTCTCGAATATCTCAAATCCCGCGATATCAAGAACGCCAATAAAATAATTATCGTCTCCAGCCACGATGTTGCATTCGAGCTGGTTGTTTATGCGATTGACAAGGTCCCCGAATCCGCGCTCGTAAATCCCCTTGGCTAAAGCGTCAAGCGACAGACGAACCTGCTCAGGTGTTTGAGCCTTTACGACCCATTCACGGCCTGCTTTAACCTTAGGGTGGAGTAATCCTTTGATAAAAGGGTCCGAATCTATCCCTAACAGCCGGCATGCCCTTTCCACGCTATTTATACCGTCAGGACTCAAAGCTGCCTGTTCGGCACGAAGACTCTCTTTGACTATGTCGACATTGCCCAAGTGAAGAACGGATGCGATTGTTCGAAAAATGCAAAACTGATCATCTTCGGAAAATTTCATTATGTTAAACGCTTCGAGTAGTGAATCCCACTCATCGGCATCTGATACTCCAGCAATGCTGTCGTTCCCATCTTTCGTATACGCAAAGTCCTCGAGATTCAAGCCAGACAAGAGCAGGCTCTCTCGTAAGTCTTGATCTGCACCTTGCAGAAGCTGGTAGAAGATATGGTAGTTTCTTTCAAGACGATTAGGCTTCACCACTCGGGATTTCTCCAGGAGGTACCAGTCGATAAAGGCACCGCATATTTGTCCCGAACGGGAGAGCTCAATCCGAATGAATTTTCCGAAGCGGGAAGAGTTGTTGTTTCTGAGTGTTTGGGCATTGCCAAAAGCTTCCAGTATTGGGTTCGCTCTTAGAATCTGTTGTGAGAGAGCGGAAAACTGCCTGGTCTCAGAGCGAGAATGGGGTGTCTCCGACGTGGCAACGGCTGCAAGGTATTGGATAACCTTCTTCGTGTTTTCGGTTTTACCAGCTCCTGATTCTCCACTGTGTATGCATGTCAGACGCACGTCGATGTGCTGTCGCTTGGGACACCACGAAAACTTACGTCACGAGAATACTCTGGTGTTCGCCCTCTTCAACCAGATTACGGAATGCTTGATCGGCGATTGCGAAGACATGCGGTCTGGTTTCCTCCCTGCTCCGGCTCTTGTACATCCTCACGTATTCGTTCGTATAGATGGGCAAAGAACAATATGGATTCACTGTGACCAAAAAGAGCCCAGAATACGTCTAATGACAGTGTCAGTCAACGTGTCTTACACATCCAACTTGGATTTTCACATACATAAATTAAATCCGACTGGTAACGTGTTTGAAGGTTATGGACGACGGAGGGCTCATTCAGATGGGTAAGTTCAGCCATATCATCCGCTCTGTCAAACTTTGCTGGGTTGACTTTGTCAACCTGGTCTATATCGACTTCCCTTTGCTGTGAGATGTGTGAGCATATGAACGAACGTTTCAAGGATTTGTGTCTCGTACGTCGCCGTTGTCGTACTGCACCAAAAGCCTCCCGCCTTCTTGCTCTTCCAGCACCAACCCGCGCACGAACGCTTTCTCTCGATCCTTCAACCACACATATTTGTTGCCAGAGAAGTCATTGTCACCTTCAAGTCCTCGAATCTGGTCCGCCCCTCTTCTTAGCTCTTCAGTTTTAATAAACTCCGGAGCGAATGTTCCCGACGAGACATTATTCTTGGACGTTTGAGGTCGTTCACGGCCAGCTGACGACTGAAGTGCTGCTGATGGTGCTGAGGGTACCTGAGATTCCGAATTGTTTCGAGAATGGCCTTGGGGTTTTTCGTAGACACTAGACGATGACGCTATAGCCGCCGATTTCGGTCTCGTATGCTTTGATTGGGGTGTTGGAGAGGGGGATAGAGAAGCTCGACTGAACGGGTTGGCACGCCTTGACGAGCCATTCACCTGGGAGGGAAGCATAGCTTGACCAGTCTCATGGGGCATTTCCTGAGAGCGAGAGCCTATGTCATGTCAATCTATATTATTCCAAAGTAATAGGAATCGATCGAGTGAGAACTGAGCATAACCGAACAACTGGCAGTCCTTCCACGATGCGACAATAGGGTGTCACAGGGTGCAGCAAGAGAAACAGAGCAGTGACAAAGTAGGGAGTAAATAAATCAGCAGTAACAGGTTTGAAATAACAAGCCTGGAGACAAGCGCATTCTTCTTGTTGTTATTGTTATGCTGTCATAATTCAGGTCGAAATGCTCAGCCCAGGTGTTTGTTTACTATTTCCCTTTTTGGTCAGTGAAATCTCACGCGGTCCGTGCACACGCTAGTCCCGATCTGTCACTGTGGAATCACATGACCACACTAGCGGCTGAAAAGTCTTGGCACGGAAAGATTGTTCTTTCTTTGTTCAGGGATTAATCCGACCTTCTCCCTCTCACCACCACCAGCTACTACTAACTCCCCGCGACGACGAGACCATCGCCTGCTTCTCTCACAGGAGCCTCTGGCTGCCTTATTCGTTCATCTCAATTGGCTGTCTCGCTTATCTTGAGATAAACCCCGCCAGCAGTTGGACAAGGACAAACTGTTCAAGAACAGTTAGTTCACCACCAACCTGACGCGCATGGTGCCTAAGACGACGTATTCTACTGCATGATGTACAAAGTCTAAACGAGCTTTACTGCTGCTGACAGGTCATTAACTCGTCTATAACTAAGTCATTAGCATCTTGCTTGCTCATTCGCAGAACCCAGAAATGTCTAAATATCCCGCAACTCCCTCATTTGGTGGGCCGTTTGCCTACGAACTTGTCTCAGCGTATAATCCTCCGGTTTCACCTCCAGCTATGCCGGACGCAGTAGAATCCGACAGACCACGGCCAACAGACATACCTGGCCAACGCCCCTCATCGCCACTAGGGGAATCTCGATCAGAGAATCTCGCGAAAAAGTCACCGTCGCAGCTAAGAGTGCAGGCGCAAGGGGCTTTGCTTAGTTTAGCGCCTCATAACATCCGTTATAACGAACTTGTGGGAGAAGGCATTAACCCGACGGTACTAAAGCAACTTTACGAAGAAGTTGGTATTAAAGTTGCCTCACCACGTCCCAGCAGATCGTCGCCAACCGGCCGTCATTCGCCTAACTTTGATAGTTCAGAACAACGGGCCAGTGCGGATCGTAATTTGCCAAAGGCCAATCCTGCAGAGCCAACAGACGGTCAAGTGCGTCATTTACAGCCAACAGAGAGTAAGGATGTGGAAATGGCCGACGCTGGGAGTCAGCAAGTCTCCAATCTCCCGAACGCTGTCCTACCGTCTCCGGCTCCTCATCCCGACGGTGACAAGCCATTAGAGAGAAAGGAACTCATAGCGCGTATGCTCGCTGCCAAATCCGGCCAAGGTTCCGGTGCACCTCAAAGTAAACCAGAACTCGAGAAGGAGGCTTCTGCTACCGATGCTCCACCGTCTGCTGTCGCCGAAGACCCAGCGACAATAGTATCTTTGAACGAATCAGCCGACAGCGAGAGGGAATCGCGTGCTCGCGAGAAGAACAAAGCCAAAACCGAGCTAGCAAGACAACGAATGGAGCTTCTAAAACGGCAGGGACTGACGAGGGGGCAGCATAAGTCACAATCGGATGCAAAGGGAGACCATGCTGTCCAGAGTCATCCAGCTTCAATCCCTACCCCTCCGCCAATCCGACACCCTTTGCCCAACCGTCCCCCGGTGCCTGATCCGGTTCCGCCGCCGCCTGTCCGCATTCCCGGACTTTTTATGACGGAACAAATTCCGCCGCCGCAGGAGGCAACTGTCGACTTTGATAGAAGCGCGCTCGTTGACTCCACGCCGCAGCCTCCAGCGCCGCAGCCTCCCGCGCCGCAGCCCGCAGTTAATCAACGAAAGCGTCCAAGAGCGTCCGATTTTGACGAACCCCCTGATTCGAGAACACAACCGAGCATGTCCGCGGGTAGTCATGCAACAGAAGATAGGCTCATTATTGATATTAGCGACGATGAAGATCTTTACGAAGACAGCGATAACGATGGCATGGATATTAATACTTCGGCGGACCAAATGATGCAAGATGCTCGCACTAAAGCTTTGAATGGAATAAAAGTACCTCGACTGGAAAAGTATCCTTCGTCCACAGATCTCTCAAGTCGAAAACCTAACTCGAAGACCTCGGACCCGTCAACTCCACAACCTGCCGTCGTTAGTAACGATTTGGAAGGTCTTCGGCAGAAAGACAAGGAGATACAGGCAATGCGACGACGAATTGCAGAGATGGAAGAGCGGAAGAAGACGAAGCCGGCTCCGGGCCGTATTGAACCTCATGAAAGCCTAAATCCTTCGCGCTTATTTGAGGCTGAAAGTCCAGCGACTGCGAACATGCTTCAAGAAAATACGCAACCGGAGGATCCTGTGAGAGCTGTCCGCCACAATATTTCCTCGGAAGAATTAGCGTCCATGAAATCTGGGGAACTGGAGAACCTCCGGTTAAAATTGATTCGAAGAAAGGAAATTGAATCTGGTCTTCCTACCTTGGACGATGAAATATTCAAATTTGAAGCGCGCCTCGCGGAAGTTAAGGAGGAGGAGCAAGGCCTATTAACTGAAATTGCTAAAGGAAAGCAAGACAGGCGACAGCTTGTCGGCGAACTGCAGCACCTTGAATCAGAGACTAGTGGGCTTTCGCTTGAGACGCTGGAGGCAGCGCGACACCACGCTGACACAAGGGAAGAGACCCGGATTGTGAAAGAAGGTACGTTTCACCAGACTATAATTTAGTGGCTTGCCTGTTTGTGTAGCGCTGTTCTTCAATCGCACTTCATACTCACCACCTTGGTCGCATGTCCTTTAGCTGCAACTGCCACACCGAACGTTCCGAACGGCGATGATATGCCTGTGCCGGACGCGCCCGAAATTGGAAAAGAAGAGCTGGAGCTGCCAGATTCTGGGATTGCTAAGCATGATGCCAAGCCTCATTTGTCAGTCTCCGTAGAACCGGAGACAAACCGAGAACAACTAAGTCTGCCAATAAACGGTGCAGAACAAACTGGACAGAAGCCTTCAGCGCCTTTTGTATCTGACTCCGGCGGATCGGCAATGGACGAATCTGTCGATAGCGATGTTCCTCATTCAGATGATGAACCGACTTTGGAAGAGCCAACCACGTCACATCCTGAGGACTCTAGGCCGGATGGCTTGGACGAATCGACTCCATTGACATCAGGAAAAGAGTCTAATTCGCTGCCTGAGCGTATTAAGTCTGATACTGCAGCCCCAGTTCCGGCATCGCAGTCCTACAAGGGGGATACTGATAGATCCCGTGAATCTTCGGTTGACTCGGAGGCATATGAGCCTCCAGAACCTGAAGCGACTGCTGACACTTCTGAGGAACCATACACTCCCCCATTCAGTCCTGCATCTGGTCCCATGGAGCCATTAGATGTTTCTGCACATTCAGTTGACCAGTCGCGGGCTGATAAGCCACTCGCAGGGACGAATCAAGTGCTAGGCTCTGGTACGAGTCGTATGCCTGACGCTGGCTATCTCGATGTAGGATGAACTGTCTTATGATGGAAATTGTGAATTGACTGACTACTGACACTTTGCCATAGCATGCGCCGCAGGAAGAGGCTTTGAATGTCAAATTTTCCCCATACGTTAGTCCTCTGAGATTTTTCAGGGCCTACCGTTATCACCCCGAATTCGTTAAGAATGTACCAGGAGCCTATCGTTCTCTAACGTACAGTCATAATATTGATCCTATGATATACGTCTGTCCATTTGAAGCCACAGGAGGCGTCTGTAATGACCGCTCCTGCGACTTCCAACATTTTCGTGACATGACTCTGAGCGGTGCGTTGACAGAAACAAATTAAATTACCACGTTTTCCCACGTTACTTTCTTGTTATTTTCATCACTCCGACACATATTTTTTTTTTTTTTCTTGCTTTTTAGACTTTCATTTGTTTTCTTCGTTCTATAGCTACGGTCTGAATTGCGCATATCAAATGCTGACAAGCAGCGTCCTTGACTTCGGCAGATGACAAAATCTTGGTCCAGATGGGGTCCCTCAGGGAGGGAAAAACGCAAGAAGAAAAAGACAGCTACCTATCTGGATTGAAGCAAACCATCAATGATATGCGACGAGACCAGGTGAAAGACTTTAACACTGTGGCCACAGAGATTGCCGCATACCGTAGACGTTTCCTTCAGGATCCCTCGCGCATTTTACCACTATAATCATTCATCTCTTCACACGCCCCAGTACCGAACGTGCCGGAAGCTTTGAATTCATCGAACTACCAAGGTGAGCTGCCTGTCTGGTACAACTGGACTATGTCGCTGTTTAATGTCGACCTGGCACATAATAAGATCAGATCGGGTTGGCCGATGAAGAACAAGAGAAGAAGAAGAAAAAAGAAAAGAGAGTCGAGTTGAAATTAACCGCATCAAGATAACCGACACGTCGACATGGCTTGGGTTTATTCCTGGCTATTCCTACAGGCCCTTCGCGTCTCCTCCTTCCCCTGTACCTTTGTTGCCTTTTGCATAGCGATCCTGGCGTTATTTTCATCTACGACGAATATGACGCATTCCTTGGTTTTTTTCTTTTTTATCTTTTTATGACATTGCGACTGGAAGGGCATTGGAATGGGTGGATTTGCTGCCACTCGATTTGAAGTGAGCATGAGAAAAGGGAAGGAAAAGGACGCATCTTCTACGGACAAGATGGGTTTGGCTTTCTAACTACCGCACAGCTTACTCTGTCTGAGATGGACAGCGACATGACTTTGGGCATGGACTCATGCGTACTATTTCGTTACCCGCGTATGGGTGACTTGCATGCAAAGTCACCCTTTTGATTAGCAGAGTATGCATACTGCATCTGGGATAACTCCTTTACACTGCACCCGCAAGGTATGGTATGAATGAGGTTGAGAGTACGTATCATAGGAGAATTGAAGATAGTTTTGCATCAAATCCCTATAATCAAGTTCAACATTAATATCAATGGTGACATAGTCTTCCACGTATGTTGATATCAAAGTGGTATCTGTTTGACGGGGTTGAAGCGTGGGAGTCGTCTCGTCAATGAGGTCAATGGTGTTCATGTCGGCTTAACCCTAATCCTGAGCCAGCCCTGACCCATACCTAACCCTGATATACTCTGTAAAGAAAACATTAAACAAAAAGTAAATGAAGAGTGCAGAGTAAAATAAGTAATAATATTATTATTTACTTCAAACGATTATGACCCTCGAAACAACAAGCCAATAACCCAATGCCATGATTATGTACAGATAACTCGAAGTCCATATCTTGTCTCGTCCGTGCACGAATACGCCATAAACCACATAGAGTGACTAAAAGCCAAATACAATTAGAAAGAAGTCTCCATTAAGCTGGACAAATTGATGGCAGCAGTACGCTGGTCTTGGGTATTCGCTCTGTCAGGGTTCGTTGTGGTTTAGAGTGTCCCTAAATTTACCATAGTTAAAATTGACCCACTCAAGGGGGAGAGAGAGAGAGGGTGAGTATTTAAGTATTTTCATAGATTTTTGAATTTTTTGTTTGAATCTTGACAGTGATAGGTAATCATTACCTTCCCAGCAGAAACACACTCTTTGCAGACTTCATGGCCACAACTCGGACATTTAGGGTTCATGTTGTAAGTCGAAGGCCCCTGCTTGCAATGGCAACAGTAATACGAGTGCGTTCCCGCGCCATGGCTGTTAAGTCCGCCTGCTTCAATCATAGCCATAGTCGCAAGACCCCCTCTTTGCCGTCGAGTGGCTATCGGGTACATGTTGCATTCAAATGTGAATGGTGACGAGGGCGAGGTCTCGGGATGCTCAAGCTCCAACGGCTGATTTTGGCACTCGAAAACGGGGGCAGCTGGGTATGCTGATACCGCACCGCAGGTGGTTGAGTCACTCATACCGACTTGAGAGTGCGTTGCAAGCGATGACTGGTGCTGAAAGAGTGCAAAGATCTGGGACAAATCGGTTTGCAGTAGCAGAGACAAAGCAAGATAGTACAAATCGGCTTGCAGCAGCAGACACAGAGCAAGATTGAAATAAGACTGTACGGAGGGCTTGCTCTTGAGAGTATCAGAATCAAGCAATGAAGCGATGTAAAGTAGAATTGCGAGTTTCCATCCTGGATAGCAACAGGATTCAGGCCAGCTTATAAACTCCTTCTTGACTCATAGTAGCCTAACCCATGTTGGATTCACGCAGTGAAAGGGTGATGCGCAGGAAGGCATTACGCTTGCCCTGCTGCCCTGCAAAGAAAACAAAACTTCGTGCCTGTGCCCAAGGCGTACTGTGGCTTGTGGCTCAACGTCGAGTAGCCCTAATGCTCAAATGAACTCGCATGTGCAGTCATAAGGACAATTACATTGTACAATATGGCAAGGCACAAAGAGCATTGTCTCTTCGACTCTTCGAGACCAAAAAGCGGCACGAAGGAAATTCATGGCTCCCTTTTGACCACTCGGAGATCGGAGTTTGTGCCAGGGTTTAGGGTCATGACTCATGGTGGATGGTTTTGCCCCGGGCGGACTATGTAGAATTAAGTTTACCTGGAATGGCCTGAAAACGCCTGGATATTGGTCACGTGGGGCGTTGGGCGTACCATACCCATACTAACAGGATAAGGTAACTCGGACGATGTATGACCCTTAATTTCCAGCAGCTATGTACCGAATCTGGTATTCGGACAGTATTTTTTGCTCGTTAACGACGACGCATTGTAGATGAATCATGGCAGCAGTGAGAAGCCGCGGTGAACAAGCTGTAAAGTCTTCTGAGAGAAAAAGCCCGTCGTGTTTTGTGCCAGGAACGTCTATATCGGCATCAGCATCTATACAAAGAAAACAATAAAGGTGAAAACACCCTAGGGCCGAGGGATTGAAGTGCGCAATCCACGGTTACCCAAACCCAATCTCTAAGCCATCTTTTCTGGATCCAAAGCGTATAAGACCCATTATTCACAGATCGCCTGCAATGTCCTGCCGTCCAGTCACCTTCAGGCAGCACTTCCAGCCCCCAATTGATACCAGGCAAATGGAAGTCGGTACGTCCACCAGTATCACCAACCCACTCACTCGATATGAGGGCTAAAAGCCCGAGAAGTTCGTGGGGGTGCAAAAAGAATTCATCCTGCTCTGTGGGGCGCACTAATCCAAACGTAGTTTAAACTGTGACTTATGACGTATGTGACTGTCAATGCATTGTCATTGCATCCACCATCAAGAGCGGGTCCCTTCCACCGACTCACCAAATGAAAGCCCAGTATTCCTAAGCCCTAGGCCTAAGCCCTACACCCTAATTCCTCCCCTTCGTACGTTATTTCTTCATACCTACTACTCTATATATCAGTGTCCATTGTCGCATTGCGGCGCGTTAGTAAAATATCAAAGATGCCACAGTACGGTCCAGACTTAAGACTACTAATTTAACTTGAAAATTTGAAGAAAGGCGAAGGGAAATCTCGACGCAACTGTCATCATATGCAACAAGAGGAATTCTATCTTTCGTGAAAACCAGACGCTAAAACAAGAAAGTATAAACAACCTGCACTGTAGGCGTAAATGCAGTATGTATGCTAACAACGGCATGATAAGCAGAATAGCACAATAGGAACAGGCGCAGTGGTAGCAGTAGCAAAAGCACAAAAATGGAAACGAAGATTCCGTCTATGACCCAATTCTAAACGTAAAGATAAATGCCCGATGGTGTAAATTAATAATGCTCGTCAATGCCGTCTCGGCTGTTATGGTAAAAATCAAATAAGCGAAATATATAGAGTGATGCAAGTTGTAATTGATGCTCGTGTCGTCTCGTCTATGCTAGTCGTCTTGCTCGTGTTGGTCGTTTCATTCGTGGCGCATAAAACGTGCGGTCTCGGATAGTAGTAGTACTATAAGGCCGGAGTCAGAGGTAGCACTTATAGTGTAAAATGTAGAAGTGTGAAGAGTAGCTCCTTACCAGACAGCATGCTCAATTAGCAGGCTTGCAATTGTCGCATGCTTTATGGTTGCAGTTCACGCAGCTTGGGTTGATTTTATAGACCTTGGGACCATCGTTGCACTTGCAGCAGTAATACATGGAGGTTTCCGCGCCGTTGTTTTTGGGCTCTTCTTTTAACAAGGCGAGCATTGTTGCGAATGCGGTCGAGCTAACGAGCAGGTGTAGTGCTTAGCGGAATACGGTAATTAGGTCTTCGCGTACTGGAGCGCCAACGTTTGGATGTAGTAACCGGAAGCAAAACAGTCAGGTATGCTGGTAGTGCGTTGATGTGCGAAGGTTTTGAATAGAGCGAATTGCAATAGTAGACTTAGAGCAAAGTTGAACAGATGTCTAAGACTGAAGCTGCAAAGAAAAACGACAGATATCGACGAGCTTATAAGCATGTCGACTCATTGTGACTTTTGCTGAGTTGACCAAAATAGGCAATGCGTTAGAGGGTAAAATTGCGCCCTGCTGAAAACCTCATGCATTATTTTCGCCTCGATACCCGTTTCCCAGGCATACTTGCTTCCTGTAGCTTGTGGCTAAGCATTTTCTTTTGCTCTGATACCTGACTCACCTAAGTAATTTTAATGGTATACAGTCGCATCCGATTGAAGGGGCTGCAATGTGGTAAATTTTGTATATGAAGCATTATCACAATGAGTCACGAAGAGCAAGACAACATCTCATCGCAAAGCTGGTCTCCCTCTCATCGCCCCTTTTTCCTTCCAGATGAAGATGGGTAATTTTACCAAGAGCAAAAGACGGCTTGTTCCCATCTTGCGGGTGTACTCCGTATTGTAGTCCGTCGTTGCTAACTGGCTAAGTCTTTGGGCAGTGGGCTAAAGCTGAATTCAGCGGCTCAGCCCAGGCAAAATGGAGAGGGATAATTGAACTTCTAAAAGTCAATGCCACGTTTTGGTGTCGGAAGGCCGAGAAATAGAACGAAAAAAGATAGTTGGCAAAGAAGAGTAGCTCGTTGTCAGCGTCAAGTTTGTCTAGAACTTTGATTGTTGGTCAATGACTCAATAGCGACTTCGGTACGCACGTATCTACGAGCCTCAGTGTGGCAGCGCCAATAAGCGCCAATAGTGGCTTGTAGGTACGCCATTGGCTTTTTGCTATAAATAGTACCTATATCAATAAGCCGTTTTTTGATAGATTGCATTATCGCACCCTCTCTTTCTTCTCTCTCTCTCTCTCTCTCTTTTTTTTTTTTTTTTTTTTTTTTTTYTTYTTYTTTTTCCACATAGTGCAGAACGCAGCTTGGGTTAAAATATTAG
>HG983384.1:63785-89506 GCA_900006255.1 Xeromyces bisporus
CTTCTTCTCTCTCTCTCTCTCTCTCTTTTTTTTTTTTTTTTTTTTTTTTTTTTTTTTTTTTTCCACATAGTGCAGAACGCAGCTTGGGTTAAAATAATAGAAAAGGCGCCAGACGCTGCTAGCGCAGGCGCGTTCCAGCCAATGTGAGCAAATTCTGAGCGTCAAGACTCAAGACGGACAATGTCATTAACTTATGAAAAGCGGGCGCTTGGACAAACATGTGTTCATGGTAAAGGAAAACCGATAAAGGCTATAAAAGCGTGCATGCTGGTACCTGAAGATTGTTCGATGGCATGTTTCAACATTGTCAGTGCATCGGTGCTGGGTTGTAGTTGTACCACATATACAGTAAAACCCCGCCTATTGCAACGATTTCTGACAAGGAATTCGTTTGCAGGTTACGGGGTTTTGCAATAAGTGAAACGCGAATATAGGGGAGGTGCAGTATTATGGGCAACCAATTCTGACAAGCATTTCCTTTGCAACATCTGGGGGTTTTCATTAAACGGGGTTGCAATAAGCGGGGTTTTACTGTATGCAAGAGGTAGGATAGAACTAATCTTAACCAGGGTTCTGTCAGCGGCTATACTGCAATACAATACAATTAAAAAAAAAAAAAAAAAAAAAAARACAAGCTTTTGTTCACAGAGGGCGACCAACCAGACATTATCAATTTATTACTGACAGAACTGCACCAGCACCTAGTCTATCGTTGCTGTCTCGTGGCTCACAATCAACTTTTGGTAGACTGTACCAATGCATACCAGGCACGTCAAAAAGAGCAGTACGAGAAGCGAGAGAGGCAGCCTTGATGATACATTGAAGCCGTTAGTCCGCTGCCATGATGTTGTTGAAATAAAGTAACGCTGCTTGGTGGAACCGGAATGTCAAACCATGGAAAGATTGAAAAGGTACCAGGAGAGGAACCATCCATCAGTCAACCAAGGAACATGTCTCGGTTATCCATATAGGTAGTGATATAAAATATATTCCAACTGTACTTCCTTCAAAGGAGGCATCATAGTGGCTACTCTTGAAATAAGACGGTTTCCAGGAGATACGCTCTTGTGCTGTATGCTTCTGAGTCCTGACCCATTAAGCCAAGTCATAGTAGTAGTAGTAGCGGAGCATCAAGACGCACTATGCAATCATCACGATTACCGACAGTAGCCTACCGGTAGTCAAACCTAATGTCAGAAGAATTTCCGGAAATATGTCAACAACTCAAAGCATGATTGCAACCTCCCAGCCGCTATCATCCACGACAATTGAAACCACGGCATCTCTATACTCTGTAACTCTAGCACTACTACCTCGGTAATGTTGGCACAGGTAATTGGCCGCCGCAGTGCCGTTGGCTAATTAGAGTGATTCCAAATTGTTTCCGCTCCTTTCAGCATCAATTTCATGAATGAGTCCCCTTTTTCTGGCCAGCCGGGTTGATGTCATTCGACTCATTTCGCCCGTGGACGGTACGGTAGCCCTAAAATGACGTATGTATGTTTTGTCCTGAAACTGCGGCTCGACGGGTATGGGGTACATATTCCGTGGTACATTACCGAGGATTCGCTGCTGAAAATTAACCAGTGGAGTCGACATGATTACCGGTAGACTGCCGTCCGCCAAAGAAAAAGAGTAGGAAGGTGGATTCCTTTGTCCATCGGGTTGAAGACTTGAAGTTGAAGTGAGAATAACAAGGGCAAAGCATTATCGTCAACTGAAGTCAAATGGTCAGCCAATGAACGCATCAATCGGAGAGTTATGGCTTTAGGCTTGAGCCTGAAGATTATTCCTTTTCTGGTTAATTTTGTATTAGAAATTGCTGAAAATCGTTGTCCGGAGTCCGGAATCAGCGCCCTGAAGCCTTACTATTCTAAGGGAGTCCGGAGTACTGTAGGTACCGGTAACCGCGGATGCAAGGTTCAAGTTGCACGAGGTGGGTGAGATTGGCTGTATATAAAATCGGAGTAAGGACTAAAGGACTCTGGTAAGGTCTTCACATAGCATGGGTTTACTTTGATACTTTGAGGACTTTTGGAGGTCTTTAGTACGGTGCTTTTACTGCTGAACGTTGGAAAATCCCAGTTGTCCGTTCAGGTCACGTTATCTCATCGCGACTTAAAGAAGGAAACTCTTCCCAACTACTCTTCGGCACCGTTTCGTATATTTTCCTTTCCTTCACTCTATCATTGCAGATATTTCAGTCTCAACTGCTACGTCCTGTGCCGCAAGGCCTCTGCCTGTCTGCGGGGTTTAGGTGCATTCGTACAACAGTATGAGTCACTCTAACCGTCGTCGTACATCCTCTCCACCAGGCCACCGCATCCCCAATTCCATGCGAGCATCAACCGGAGCAATGTCGCTGAACCCATCACCTTATCCGAGCGCTCACGGTCCCCGGCTAAATACTGCTACTACTACCATCGAACCGCGATTGGAGGCTCATCCTATATCGTCGCAAACTATTCGGGATCCTGGCCACTCGACAAAACACAAAACTAGATACGCCATTCGTTCGCGACCCAGGAGCAATACAGCGACGACTCCTTCGACCGGTAGAAGAGACAGTGTACCCTCCTCTTCAAAGCGACCGTCTTCGTCGGGCTACGCTGCGTCCCCCCCTTCGTATTCGTCCCAACTACAGCATATACTTGATGTTCCGGAACGCCCCCTTATGACAACCTCGTCTCGCGATCGTCGACGTCATCGCTTGGACAACGATGCAGATTACACGAGCGACTCCGGCGGGTTATATCCAGGCTATAGGTTGGCCGGGACTCGAGAAAAGCATTATGGTGGATATCCTGAGCGCGACTCTCGGAGACGATTGCGGTATCCAAACACTGGAGCCCCCAAAATAGGAGGTGATGTTGACCCTTACGATACGTACTCGTATACGACGCCCAGGGAGCAATTTGATACAGAGTCCAAAGACAAATCTGCCCGATTACACCATATTTATGGGAAAGAACGACCGCTGAGTATGACCGGAGTAGAGGATTACTACCGGCCCTTGCCGAAGACGGAGTCGCGACCTCCTGGGCCACCAGCAGCCTACAGAGGATACGACAAAGTCGATAGCCAGGGCCTGTCACGGCTCCCTGAGCTGGGTACCAGCCCACCCTACTATCAGTATACGCGCCAGCGACCTCCAGTCTCTGTACACCAGGATCGCGATGATCTCCACTCTTCTCTCAGACATCAGAATCACCGACGACGTTATCGACGCCACGACGATATAATCGGTAATGCCAATGACAGGAAATACTATGACGGTATTTCTCTTAGACCGCAGAGTGGTGTAAATACATCCGTTCCCAGGCTCGGCTCAGCGGGTTTAGGTGGCGTGTACAATGACGACAATTACGGGCTTTCGACGAGATACGGTAGAGCACCACCTCAGGATCTTGAGCATGATTATAGATCCTATCGCAGCCCGTTGCAACGCCCCTTTGAATTAGACGACGGGAGTGACAACGACATTTACTTTTCCGATCGCGAGCGGCGAAGCCGGGGACGTAAAGGTTTATCTGGTCGCGGACGTGAAAGTGACTCCAACGGCTCTTCTGAAGATGACGAAGGGCCATCACAACGGATTAGAATGTCGCGTTCACGTAAAAATTTACGATCCAACCGCGGCGTGGAACATAGTTTGCCAGGAGAGAATCGGCGTACTAATGACAATAACGAACCGCGAAAGAAGCACATCGCATTCGACTTAGAGCCTGAAAAAGAGCCCGAGACAGCTCCCAAGGGCATTTTAAAGACGCCCACCGACAAGTTTCCAGAGGATCCCAATCCGGTGAGGGAAGGAGTGGCACCTCTGAAGGATACACCGAAAAAGGGGATTCCTCCGGGGGCGCGATGGACCAAGATCAACCGGAATATTGTCAATCCTGCGGCCTTGGAGGCTGGCCATGAGCGATTTGAAGAGCGGTCTGAGCACGTTATTGTCCTGCGGGTGCTAAGTGAGGAGGAAATTCAGGCTTATGCAGTGATAACCCAAGAAATACGAGGTATGTTTCCTCTCCACCAACAAAAAAAAAAAAAAAAAAAAAAAAAGGGTAGTTGCTAACTGCTATGATTGTAAAATAAAGAATCCCGCCAACGAGAATATAATCGAGAAAGACGTAAGAGCAGATACACAGCACGACGTTATGGCCTTAAGGGTGGCTCCCTGGACGACACCAGCGAAGACGATGACGGGCCACTTGCAATCGAGGCACCTCCGGAGTCGGAGAAGCTACCGTCCCGACACCCGCAGGTACTCGGTGCTTGAGCTTATCCGAAACCAACGTTGTTTGCGTGTGTTCTTGTCGTTCTATAAGTACCGACTACGGGTTGCTTATGATGTTATGTTTATGATGATTGCTACGCAGTATGATTGTTTGATATCCTGTACTTGGTTTATATTTCCGTGTGAAAAATAGTGACACGCATGTAATACAGGCATGAGTGATTGACGAGACTAGGCTACCAGTACCTTGTCCACAAGAGTTCCATCGTTACGGAGATGGAGCCCTAATTTGATGAATATCCACTTCATATTTAGGTACGGTACCAACCGTACCAGCAGATCGAGAGATAGCGATAGCGGTATATCGCTGTTCGGTAAATGGAGGAAGGAATTTTAATAAGATACTTCGTCTCCGTATGATTTACTATAGGCTACGGAGTCTTGAATGCCGGATCAAGTCAACAAGAGATCAGCACAGGGGTCATATCGCACGATTCAGGACTCAATAGCCAGTTACAGGAGAGAAATTAGCACTGCGTAAACGGCCAATATGCACCATGCATATCAGCAAACAAGACACACGCACATACAAATTCTAGAGGGAAGCCTATAAAGAAAGCTAATGCTTGATGAACAGGGGGTATCAAGGCATCGGGAACTTATGGAAATGAGCGGTTTACTACTATACTAGTACGGGTAGTCCGTGCTACTGTACACTGGTACGTTCTGAACGGGGAGATTCTCTTTGTCTCGGGAGCAATAGGAGGACAAGGACTCGAAGTTACAGCGCTGGATAGTAAACGGTGATGGACAAAGACTTCTCTCTGGTTATACGAGGCAGCAGCAGTTAAGTTATTCCCGCTCAACGTTATCGTGCTCTCGTGCTCCCTGGTAATCATCAACTCCAAGACTAACATATGTTCCAATTCTTAAGTTCCAAGGATTCCGTGGCGGTAGCTTATATATGACACTTCTCTTAATTCAGATGCTGTCAAGACTTTATTGCGGACCGACTAAACAGGTTGATAGTCATGAAGATCCGCGTCAACGGTCTCTATCGATTCACAGCTGGTACGGAGTACAAGTCGATTAAGTTCATGCTATGTTTAGGGTTATGTAGTTCGTTATTATTCAGGAGATACGGAAGAGAACAAAGAAAAAGACAGAACGACAAAAAGAAAAAAAAAAAAAAAAAAAAAMCCAAAAGTACTCCGAGCAGTCCGATGCATCTAATACGATTCCTATTTGACAGAGACGGTGGGAGATGCATCATGCCGGCAAATTATAATGCTCTCGAGTCACTCACACTGCACGGTGATACTGGCTGCTCAGTGCTCTCTGCTCAGTGCTCGGTGCTCTCTCATGTTCTCGGTGCATTGTCGAGTACATATTACACCAGCTCTCAGGATTACACTGCAGGAAGGATTTTCCTGCTATTTATACTCTCCGTGCACGGGAAATATCTCCAGGCTTGCAATTCTTCCAGTCATGGGCAAAAGTGATTGATTGATTGATTGATCGGTAGTAAAAGCAAGTAAGTAAAGTATACTCTATAGTGTTGAAGCATATTAATAAAATCGTATCATCCACCCCGGAACCCTCCACAGTTTGAATTCTTCCTATTTACTCGCTCGCATCCTGGATTTTTGTCCTGCCCAGTCCTACTATAACCATGGCCAGCATGGTTCACGCAGACCTGGGTCCTCCGCCCTCTTCTGCGCCAAAGTACAAGGAAGACCCTGTCGATGATCATGTGAGCTGACCTGACTGGTTGCGTTGTCCATGTCGAGTCATCCAAAGAATGCATACCGACCTCCTTGCTTCCTTGCCTCGGAGTGCGGAGTGTGGTCTGGAAGATGTAGTACTGACTGACTCTTAATAGCTCCGCCATCCGAATTCTTCTTCGCACCAGGGTTCCCATCCTCACGGCCTTCAGCCGTCCAGGTCCATGGGCCTTCAGCAACTGAAGCAACGTCCTGGATCTCCACACGAGCCTCCTGCTTCCATCCCCCCTGTTCCGTTCTCTGCTCCTCATTCATTGGGGTCTGCTGCTGTCCTGCACCACCAAACCCCCTACGGCCAGCATCCCCAGGAGCCGTCGTACTACGCTTCCCATCCTAGCTCGTATACTACCGTTAGTGCCCCAGGGCCCTATGGTTCAAGTGGTGAGTTTTGAGTTTTTTTATAAGTTGAGTTGGGTTGGGTCATCCAATCCGAGTCACACTGTTCCTGATCTCGGCAAGGTGAGCTGACCTGACCCCCTTCCGGTCTCACCTAGGGCCGCCGGACATCATGGCAGCAACTGCTCAGATGCAAAGGACCCCTTATACCCCAATGTACCACAGCTCCCAGTCGAGTCCTCCGACTTCGGTGACTGCTCAAGCCCACAATCAACATGGCCGGAACATGTACACGCAGTCTCCTCAGATGACCTCTCAGATTTATGGTTATCACCCCTATTCACCGATTAATTCTGTACAACCCTCGCCGTATGCTCCGCGTGCACCGCCTCAGCAGCATCCTCTCAATTCCTCGCCGGTGTTGGTCCCGCATCCAGCTGCGGCAACGCCAGTACAGCACCACCCTTCTCCGACTCAAGCTGCTACTGCTCCTTTAACCAGCAGCCCAAACCTAAGATTGGATACCGCAGTGCAACAACCGGCTCCATCCCAGAGACCTGCGCTTAACTCACAGTCGTCTGCAAGTACGGGCTCACAAGCTCACGCAGGCGATGCTCCTCAGACGCCGGCCAGGACTAGCTCCAGTGCGGCTCCCGGTCCCATCCCCGCGACGACACCTCTGGTGGTACGGCAGGACACCAATGGCGTGCAATGGATAAACTTCGAATATTCCCGAGAGCGCATCAAGCTAACCTACACCATCCGATGTGACGTCGAATCCGTCGATGTAGGCGCTCTTAATCAGCAATTCAAGAACGACAACTGCGTTTACCCCAGAGCCTGTTGTAGCAAGAGCAGCTACAAAGGAAATCGACTCGTTTACGAAACCGAGTGCAATTCCCTTGGCTGGGCTCTGGCAAGTCTTAATCCGCAACTGCGAGGTAAACGCGGCCTGATTCAGCGCGCGGTGGATAGTTGGAGGAATAGCAACCAGGACTCACGGCTACGCAGCAGACGAGTGCGGAGGATGGAGAAGTTGACTAGGCGGCAAACGGCACAGGCGCAGGCGTCGACGCATGCTGCTACCGCTGCTCTTGCGTCTCCGGTTAATCTCGGGATGTCGGCTTCTGGTTTTGCTGCTTCCGGTCCGCGATCTGGGGTAGCTCCTCTGAACATCGGTACGCCGCACATGCATCATCATCATGCGCGAGAGGGAAGTGCTAGCCAGGATGATATAAACGGTATACCCCTGCATCAATGTGCTACTATACAGATGTAGCAGCTAATTGTGCCGTCTTCTTCACATACGACAGGCAGCGTTGAATATGTGACAGGAATTCATCGCCCGTCATTCGATGCCCACGCCCAAACGCCTGCACAGCCAGCGACAAACATTCGCACTGCACAGGCCTTTCAAGGCTACCCTGCCTTCCCGCCAATTCAAAGTGCCACAGCCGGCCCATCAATGCCACCTCTAATACACGAAGGTGGCGTTGGCCCCGTCAATCGCAATCCAACCATCGCAACGTCAACCAGTAAAGCCGATGAAGATGATGACGGCGACGACGATGACGACGAAAACGAAGAGCGCAATCCCAGCAACGACGAGCTATTCGGATGCCTCCCCGAGGGCCGACGCCGCAAATTCATTCTCGTGGAAGATAGCCAACGCAAATGTCGAGTCCGCGTCCGAGCCACGCTTGACCAAGTGAATGTCGACGAAATACCAGACTCATACCGCATGGCCAACTCGGTCTACCCGCGTACATACTTCCCCGTGCAGCTGAAGGATCTACCAGGCACTGCGGCACCTGGGAAGAGGTCCTTCAAGAACGATAGAGAATACGATGATACTTTTGATACCACTTCTGCGAATTTTGGTGGTAAATTGAATGGCGACGAGAATGTTGCAACGGTTGGACGTACGATGGTCCCGGCGCCGTCGTTGGATGGGGAGTCCGAGGTTGCCATTCCGAAGCTGTCCAAGAGTAAGCGGAAAAAGGACATTTATGTGAATGACATGGGGTATCGGATGAGTTGGAGTCAGAGCCGGGTTTTTGCGGGGAGGATGCTATTTCTGCAACGATCTCGTAAGTTTTCCTTTTTCATTTCTTTTCTCCGATGATATTGTTGCTGTTGTTACCGAGTAAGTACTGACATCAATGCTCCCCAAGTCGACGCATACCGCAACAAAATGCGCAGTACAATGCTAGCCGCCGGTCACGACGCCTCAACGATCCCAGAACATTTCGAAACCCGCACCGGAAAGCGACGATGGCTCGAGCAACAAAACCGACGCAACAGTCGCAACGAAACAGGAACAGGAACAGAGACCGCCGCCGCGTTGGGAGGTGTGCCCGCGACTCAACATAGTGTGGAGGAAGTCGAGCCCTAACACTCAACTTACCGGTAACTTGTTATTAGGTGTTACCCTAAGCCCTAAGTTTTGTTGTGATGTCATGTTTCCTGTTCGTTGTTATTTTAAGGCGCTTTTGGGCGTATGGGATTGGGGTTATGGGATGTTCATACGGGTCTGTTGGTTTCTTTGTGGTATCGAGTATCGAGGCTAAGGGAATGGCAAAGGAATGGTTGGAACTGGTCTTGTTCTTTCTTGTCTGGCTTGGTTTTGGTTGGTCCTTGGAGGGAGGGAGTTTGTCGTCATCATCGATTGTACGGAGTATGATCTTACTAGTATTTGAATATAGCTGCAGAAAGGAGGGATGGATGAAGATGATATGCTCGCTGGCTGGGCATGTTCAGAGTCCACCATTTCTGACAATTATTTTGAATCTTTTGATTGGTGTCACCGAATTCGTTGTTGACGACGACAGGTTATTTCGTAGACGCAGGCTGCAGCATTCGCAGGAACTGATTCGGATCTCGGGAATGACCCGGCCAATTGAACTGAGGCTCGATAATGACGAGATACCGTAATCTCCGATCGTTTGCATCCACTTTTCGGCACGCACGAGAGAATGAGATACGTTACGCACTATCGGATTCAATACGTACGTAAACTGCACGAGACCTAAGTTATGTATCATCTCTCGCAAATTTGCATAAACCGATCGAGTATGATACATTTCGAGGCGACGAGGCCCTCCCTCCTTACAGAGCATGATCCACAAACGGTAGGGCTTCGAGCCACTCCCTACGTTCTTCGTCATTCCTGGCTTCACGGTCCAAGAATCTCTTCACCCCCTCATCAAGCTCTTCCCTAGCTCGTTCGTAATCGGCATGGCTAACCCTCCCATCCCAATGTTTGTAACAGCCAGTGTCGTTTATAAACGCATCCATAAGTTCAACACCTCGGGCCCATAGGTCAGCATCCCGATCCAGCTGCTGAATCTCTTCGTCCGAGAACTGTAACAGGTACGGCAATGCAGGAGAGCTGCCATCCCTCCCCACGCCAACAATACTCGCCCATTCCTTCTCGACATCTCTCAACAGGGTGTAGAGGAGAGGTTCGTAGTTCATCAGGGTTAATCCCGGGACCACACTAACCTGATACCGGAGAGTGCTTTGGGCCTGTATCGCTTGAAAGACAGGCCTGTTAACCTGAAGACACAGCGCTAGGTAGAGATTGTGCAACGACTGTGCTTTATGGAGTGCCTTTGCGCTCCGCTGTTCGTCTGGATTCATGGAGTCGAAATTCGGCGGTAAAGGGACCCTTCCTAGATTCTCGGGGATCGGGCCGTTGTAATCGAGAAACGCTGGGCGTCCGGTCTGCATGGAGAGTGGACAGGCGCTGACGGACTGCCAGTCGATAATTCCAACGATGCGGCTTGGGTCTTCGTGGTCGACGAATATATTTTGCGAATGGAGATCGCCGTGCCATAGAACTGAGGCGTGGGTGGTTCTATTCTCTGGGAGAACATGGGGTGCCACCTTGAGATACTTTTCTAGCACAGAAAGCTTTTTTGAGAGGCTAGGTTGGTACTGCCGGGGTCCATGGAAGAGTCCTTCGGGCATTAAGGGGTACCGGAGACCTGCCTTTGCAGCTGCTATCTCTCTTCGCGCAACAGCCGTCATGAAATCTGTGACTGTTGGCCCTAGAATTTGCGCCTAGTTAGGCAGGGGATAATCAATAATACCACGTAGAGAAAAAAGCTTACATGGTCCACGCTCAATATCCAACGCGCCTCTCCCAAAATCAAAAAAAGAACGGTGATTAGTCGGTCCAATGCCAAACGTTTCGCTTCGCACTTCGTCCCCAGCTGAATTTAAATATAGGGGCGAGGTAGAATCCGTATTGTCGGATAGGTCGTCTTTATAGTACAAGGACCCGAATTTAGAGAATCTTGTAGCTGCTAGCCGCCTTTCAATATCAACAATCTGGTCTAAGATTCGGATTTTTTGCTTTCCTGTCATGGCGTCCCATACAACGGTCAGTACCACGCCGGCCTGTTTCTCCATGAGAATATACTCCGCTCCGAGTGGATTCTCTAATGCTCGAGAACTCCATGCGTACACTCTCGGAACAGGGAGGTTCAGAACATTCCTCAACTAGCAAGATTAGTAACCCCTCTTAGCAACAACGACAACACAGAAAGAGAGGAAGATGGAATGCCCTACAAAGTCCATGGTTGCAACTTCACTGGCTGTGGTAAAGTGTGGTCTGCCTGCATTGGGATTCGGAAGTTTCATGATAACCACACGTCCATCATCCATGGTAAGCTGGAGGACTTTGTTATATTGGCCCTCTGAGATTTTCAACACCCGAGTGCATGACCTCGATCCGATCGCAGAGGCAGCTAGTTGTAGAAGTTTTGATAAATCAAACTTAACATAGCGGCAGGCAAGTTGCTGTCGCTCGTTCCAAAGCCAGCGACCTGAGGTAAACCGATTGAGTGCCTCAAGGTCATGCTTTGAATCTGCGATAGTGATACTCTCGGTCTCGTTCGTCTCGCAATTGCTGGTAGAAAAGTAGGCCACCATGAGTGTGCCGTGGGGTTTACGGCGGTGGGAAAGCGTGGCTCCCAGAATTCTTCTCGCGAAGCGGCCTTGGATCTTCATGTTTAGTAGTGTTTGACGAAGGAGGGAAGACCTGTCGTATCATTGCAATTTGGCGTTGACCAGGAGCGCGTCGCGACTCCAGCGTAGAACATGGACGACGGTTTCTGTCGCATGAAACAAACAGCGCCTCATTTGGCCGTACTACGGTCTTGGCGAACAGGAAAGGAGCTTTACATGTACTCATGCCTGACATAGGCACGAATTACATATTATCTTCGATCATTTGAAGCTGACCTTTTTTCGTATGAGACCCGCAGATACATGCGAGAAATACCACAACCAAAAATGCCCTGAATAAGATACGCTGGCGGCGAGTAAGTCTACATACATGTAAATGAAGAGAAGCAGCGGGATGGTCGACGCATGCATGGACCAGACATAGTGCTACAGCAAACTCACAATTGCGGCCATGTCCACAAAAGCGGACTCTGACCCTTTCAATCCATCTTATGCCTGCCCCATAAGGTCTATGTCGATATCAAGCTGCCGGCGGAATAACAGGATTGTATGTACCATCTCACTCGCGTCGAACAGGATCCCCATCTGAGACTTTGAGCGAAGCCGAAAAGGAGACCGGGATGATTTGTCTAGTTGGCCTCTTTGCGGACATGGCCGCATTGTGAATTTGCCGTGGCAATATTTCAATCCGGTCCATACGCCGACCATCCCGATGCTTCTCTTTCATTCACTGTCGACCGGTGTATCTGTACATGTTCCAAGTCTTGCGAGTAGCGATATTCCAAAGAGCTATGATACTCACCAATTTCCAGTAATTAAGAAGAACCACGAACTCCTCCCCTCCCAGCTGTCGCACTCAGATAAACAGCGCTTTTTGGAATGAATTTGAGAGGACGTGTTTGGCCATTGTTGGTACTGTATAAGCAAAGCCTTTTGGTCAAAATATCCATCGTTCTCAGGAACACGAAAGCGACGTGGCTGTTACGAAGCGCTGTATGGAGTTGGAACGATTGGAACGAGGCAGGAAGAAACAGGAAAAAATTTTCCTGTGTTGTAACTTGTGGGTTTCAGGCGGTATGTACTCCGTACTGCCGGACCTTTGTCGGCGGTCTGAGAATCTAACGCTCGGACTATGACTATCAGCAAATCGGCTACTACACCGACCCGCCTTGTGGGGCTAGTATCTACCCGCTCCCCACACTGTCGTGTCCACTGTCAATCAATGTCGTGGGATACATCCATATGTACAGTACATTCGATTTCGACGAAATCAAAACGCAGGCTACAGATGATACGGTAACCGGCTCTTTAAAGACCGGCCTTGCCCCACCCCAGGCCTGCCACTGACGCGACCTTGCCCTCGGGCTGGCACGTCGATCTGCATGCTCCTGCTGTGCCGAGTTTAACTCCGCTTTTCACCCCTCAGCTGTCTTCGGGCACGTCTTATGTGTGTTACACGATGTTTGTACTAGTGGTCCATCCTTTGTACTTAAACAAGACGTAAAAATGAAAACAAACAAACAAACAAACAAACAGATGATACGGTACTTTGACAAAGATATCATTATCGGGTCACAGTCACAGTAACTGACCCTAACCCTGATTCTAACCTTGGTATAGGCCGGTTCCGAGATCTGGAACCAGGAAATGTTTAGTGTAGCTGGCTCACTTCGTCAAAATCAAATGGAGATTCCCAAATCGTGTCCATTATGGATTTTCTGCTTTAGAAGGCTTCGGTATCGTTGGGAAATCGTGCATTCGTGGAAGGGTCGTAGAGATTAACCGTACACGAATACAAGTAGTGTCACGATGAACGAGCGATAATGACGCTCAACCAGAAAGGTTGCTCGGATGATGGTACGGAACTGGTCTTCTTTTGTTGGCTTTAACAAAGCTCTAACGAAGGCATCAGAGATCCCAGCAGCTGTCGTCAAGTACTGCGACGTATATACCCTGCAGAGTTTTATTGTCGAAGGACAAGTCGACATGAAAAAAATTGCAGGTATTATATGGTATTAGAGGGGCTATATACAATCGGCTCAATGGCTATATAATAAGCCTTCCACATACAGGTAACCGTATGTACCTCTTCCTTCTTCCCCATGCAATGTTAGATAGATAACCTCAAACTCATAAGGACAAAACAGTGTAGATACATTATTTATTACCGAGTAGAAAAGCAAAGGGATTGCACCTGTCAATCCCTTGTGAGGGTTTGCTGAACAATTGTCGTTGACATCTCGTTTCAATGAGATGGTTGTCTGCTTCCTCTTGTCGTTAAGGAGGACTTTCCGGGGTAGCGATGTCATTTAGATGTTCCAAGCCGATATCCTTTTTCAACTTGGTAACAACCGGTCCAAATGCGTAAAAACTTTCAGGACTGCTATGGTCGGCGCAGGGACTCGGTTTGAACGGGAGGAACCAGTCCAGCACGGAAAGGCCCATGACCTGTTGAAAATTCTTGAACGGACTGCCCAGATCAAAGGGATTCTCCCCTGGTTGCGTGTGGAGGATTGCGAAAACGTAACGTTTCTGCCCTGTGTAACGTTCATCCTGGGATTCCAACGAAGATGGCCTGTCAGATGGAGGATAGGTGACTGTCGGATATGGCATGGCCCATTCCGTCTCTGAGTTCGGCTGAGAAATGGCTGGGTCTGGGATGCGAATGGCCAATGTCCATACTTTGGACTTCCGGTTAAGATTCTCAATTGTCGTGACGTTCATCATTGCCAATTGCAGAGAGCTTAATGCCATCCCAGAAGAGAATAACCCGAAAAAACCAGCCCTACACCTTGTTAGATATACCGCCCCGCTGTAATCGTGGTCTACAGGTATTACTCACAGTGCAAGACCAACAATCCAGTGAGGATTAACACGGTGTTCCTGTCGCAAGTGAAATATTAGCAAGCCACATAATCATACAAATGTCGATATATGTACCCTGCCACACCTCAGCTTACCTCTCGTCGAAGCTCAGCCGTAGACACAGCATACACGACCAGACAAAATATGCAGAACATAGAAGTGTAAGAAACGAACTGAATGAAGAATTTGAACGACGTTTCGGAAACCACCCCTCCTACCCTGTAGGATATATTAGCCATATATATCTCCAAACCGTATATAAACATACCAAGGACAAAAGTGGTCCATCTTCCTCACGCATCGGTCTACCTCGCGGCAATGGTGCGCTCTATCAATCTTGAACTGGCAGCATTTGGAGCAATACGGCGGCCTCCCATCTTCCTGACAAACAAAGACATCTTTGGTGTAGAAACTTTCGAGACCGGCCATATCTAAGGAAAACACTTTGTCGGCCGCATTGCAATCCGACCCCCTATCTGCCCCTATCTGGTTCAATTTTTCGGCGGCTTTGACCCGCGACATCGTACAGCCCGTTTTACAATCTACCCTTCGATGGCCGTTTGGATTTTCAGTCGCTTCTTCATTCTCTTCATACTGCGGTCCCCGCGGAGTGTAGCCGGTGTCCATGTTGACTTTCTGCCATAGTCGAAGATACGCGGTAAAGACGAGGATCAAGAGCACGTAGAATATCACGACAATGGCCGTGCCAGAGCCAACTCGGGGAGTCCGGCGGTAGTGACCATGAGGGTGGATAAGAAAGTCAACTAAATATAGGAATTATCATGGCCAAATGCGTCAGAATTACCGTGAAAGCAATACGCATACGCAACAACCGCGCCGGAGAGCGCACTTACTGCATACTTGTCTTGTGATATCATAGCAAGTGTAGGCAATCACGCCTACAATTATGGGCGGGATAACTCGGGCAATGAATAGACTTGTGCGTGCTTCGCGGTTTGTTTCTCGGCGCGGCGCCATTTGCGAGAGACAACCGAGTTTGCACCGGCATCTACAGTGAGGACAGCGACTGACAGATCCAGATGCATGGATGGATAAGGAGGGGCGGCGACAGGGTTATTTATTAGGGCATCGAGGATTCCATACTTGAAGGCCGAACGGCGTGGTAACGAGGAGACAGCAGTGTGATAGTATGATACCCCGTAAGCCTGTTGAAGCTGAACGGAGTCATCCGTCAGTGCAAAACATGCAAACATGGATGAGCATGTGATCTGACTGGAGACACTGGAGATACTTTACTCCGTGCCGGGTATTAAACTGGAGAACTCCACCGTACTCCAGATACGGAGTAACTTACTACCGTAGGTATGAAGTAAATAAACAGAAGGAGAGTAGCATAGCACTCTGTATTCCTCAGAAGATAAATGATAATGAATTGAACGACTTACGACTGGCAATTCATCGGTGGTTCTACTCTGTACAGTCGGAATATTGACCCATAGTAAGTTGTAAGGGCTGAAAAGTCCAGCGCAGGCACGGCCATAGCAAATGAACAGGCCCCATAAGGACCGGACAGCCCTGGCCGCCAGTGGAGCGGACCTGCATGGGGCCATTTCCCATTGGGACAGGGGGAAAACACTGAAACTTAGTAGATCTCCTTACGGAGTCATTGATTTCTTAAGACTTTCTTTTTCTTCTTAATTTTTTTTTTTTTTTCATTTTTAAATCCTTTTTTTCACTCTCTCTCTTCCTAACCAATTGTTTGTAGTTATTATTGTTGTTTGAGGAAATTCCACTGCAATTGCTGTCACTTGCCAGTTGCCAGTTGCTGGTCTCGCCTGACGTCCTCGAACACTCCCTCCTATCAGTTACCTATTACCACCGGCCCATGTTTCTTCGTGTATTTGACCTCCCCAACCAGACCCCCAATCTCTCTTCTCCAGGTCTATCACCTCCTGCTTCGGCATGTTCGAGTCGAGGTGACTGCCACGAATGACCTCGCGTCAGAATTGCATTCTCGACTGTCTCCCGCCTCCTGACTGACTTGACTGGCCTGGCAGCAGTAACGACACACGACATTCTCACGACTATCGACGACAGCGACCAGCGATCTCCCCATTTCTATTCAAAAATTTCTTGCCCTTTTTGACGATTCGAAACGACTCTTTTATCATCGAAGACATCACCATAGTGCAGTTATCAATTCCTCACTTCCTGCCTGTACAGTAACCCATTCACCACTCGCGGCTTGTCGACATCGCCAGTCGTCTTCCTTGATCAAGAATATGTCCGGTGTCAACCGGACATTCGGCTATAACCGTGATGAGGAATTACCGCAATACCCACCATCCGTGCAGACAACCACTACCGCGAACCCAATGGTCGACGACTATGGTCCATCCGCCGTCGGTGGTGGCATCAGCAATATCGCCCTGGGTGTAGCCAACAAAGATGCAGAAAGCGATAGTTTCAAAGGCCCCCCAGAACGAGGTTACAATACCACCGGATCCGATAACCCATACATCCCCTTCCCGCCGCCAGGAGCCCGACACGATGACGCGTTGAGAACCAAGGGTTATTACGGCTCGAACAATTCCCCGGAACAGACTCCTCACACCGTTCCGTCGAACCCGTTCAGAAACAGCTACTTGGATCATCCTTACCAGAAATCTGCTGCTTACCAAGACGGTCCGTATGAGAGAAGTTCTTATTACTATCGAGGGGCGGGCCCTCTCGATATCATCAATCCTGACGAAATCGCTGACGATGGCGACGACGGCTTCGGCTATGCGTCCAACGATACCGACAAAAACGGCACAGTGACTTCTGGGAAGCCTATTTCTGGTAGACTGCGAAAATCGTTAGCGGGGTTCGGGAGAAACAGAAAGGACCTAGACACGATTGAACTCACATACGATGCAGTCCCGGGAAAGAGTCAAGCCCAAAAATACAGAGGGGCAGGTAATAAGAGAAGAGGATGCATTGTTGGTTTCATACTCGCCTTTATCGTCATTGGTGCCATTGTCGGAGGTATCGTCGGTGGTCTTTACGGAAACAGAGGCAACGTCGACCGCACAAAACACAGTCGCAGTGTTTTCGAACCAGGCTTGTTTCGACGCGAACACATGTACAGTGACAACCTTGACAAGAAGGGGCACGGAGTTTTCCATAGCAAACGAGCAGAGAAGCGCGTCATTCTCGAATTCGGGTCGCCTACTAGTCGTGGTGACGGTGATAGCGGTTCTGGCAGCAGATCTTCGCCTTCCACTGCCGGTTCAGTGGTCGAGGATGGTGATATTAATTCCCAATAATGAGCGTCACGGTGTCTCGAAACCCGTTTGGTTACGAATTAGCAGGTGTGCGAATGGGATATCTTGTGAGCTCGACTTGGACCCCGACATCACGACCGTTCGTTCGAGGCAGCGGAAACCACCTTGTAATACCACGACAGTTGCATGGTTCTACGCGGTTTTCTCCGATTTGTACATTGCTGTATTTGCGATTCGCGATTAATGATTATGACGGTGATGGATCTCACCTCGTCTTGTGAAGTGTGATAATGTCGAATAGATTGACTTGTCTTCTCGGGACTTTGTTTCCGTATTGTCTAAAATACAAGGTGTTATTCACCTCTTTTCTTCTGATACAGTTCGATTCCTGCGGTTTTCTTTACTGGAAAATTCTTGTTAGTTCAATGCAGTGGGTAGACGAATTGTCCGGGAATGGACGTCCAATAATGAAGACTTGCACCAAGTATGGAGATATTCAATCACCCTGCACGGAAGTAACCAGAGGAACATCCCCAACCCAGCCCAACTCGACTCAACTTAACCGATATAGTAAACCCGCATCCCCCAAAACGCATGCTCACAGGGCCCAAAAGCCGGTAATCGCACCGACTCCCGCGCATCCAGAAACGCCCTCACCACCTCCGAATCATCCCCGTATTCTTCCAACGAATTCGCGAAGAGCAGCGCCGGACCCTGAACGGGAGAGAGATGATGCGAAGGAGTAGTCGACGAAGACAATGATAGCAGCTGCTCGATATGCGCCCTCTCAGCGCCGGGGCAGTAGAGGAATGTAGGATCGTTGTCGCGTTGGCCGGAGACTAGGTCAAAGGCTGCGGGGTGTTCGAGTACTGCGATTCCGAGAGAGTGGAGGAGGGATTTGTCGAGGGTGTTGAAGACGGGGTCCTGGGCGTAGACTTTGGGGTTGTTGTTGTTGTTGTTGTTGTTATTTTTATGCGATACTGTATATCATTATAGGAATTGTCGTCAGCTGCAGCTGTTCGTGTTCGAAACTGGAATAGAAAATCGCGCAAATATAGCGAGCGAACCAGAGTTATAAAAGTCAATAATGCTGGTCAGGGCAGCGAGTTGATACATCGACACATTCCTCCGATCTACCCATCCATCTCGCAGGAAGCCACTGGGACTTCCGAGACCGAGACAGATGATTTTAATCCCACCACCATCGTCTCTTGACGATGACGATGACGACGATGACTGACCGGATGACAACGCAGCATCGACAGCCCTCCTCAACACACCCCTCACAACCTCACAGGCCGTCGAATTATCCCATTTCTCTCGATATCCCAGGAATTGTCTCTTCAACCCGTCGACATTCAATCCCGTCGGAGCTTCTGCGGGTCGTAGTTGTAGCTGTTGTTGTATCTCTGGTTGTGGTTGTTGTGGTTGCGATTCCGTTCCAAATTGCTCCCGGTCTGTGGCAGTCGTGCTCTTCAACGCTCTTTTCAAATTCCCTCCTGTCGTGACGTGAGTCCAGCCGTTGTCGTCGGTGACTGTCGTGCGTTTCTGGGGTTGGGTTTTCCCTTTTTTTCGTGACTGTTGCCGTGAGGTGTGTGGCATTGTTGTCTTTGGTCTTTGTTTTTGGTCTTCCGGTCTTCAATCCTATGGGTTGTAACTTGTGTGTGCTGTCTTCGGTTGTGTTGTGAGATGAGCCGTCACATCTCACTGTTCAAGACGGAATTAGTCCATTATTGATAGGCCTACTGTTGTTGAATTGATATGATAAAATCTCAAGAGAGCATTGAATCAAAATCTGGTTCATTTGAAGTGTGCATGATTCCTATGATTAAGAATTTGGTCGCGGAAGTATCGTATCGCCAACTGCCCCGCCATCATCATCATCATCATTTTATGCGGACTCGGATGGAGCAGTCTTAACTTGGCGGGCTGTTCTACATATGTACAGTACTGAGTACTCTCTAGTAGAAGAGTTGACCAAGACAGACAAGAAAGACTTAAAACTTGGATGAGGTTGAAGTCGAAATCTCCGAGCACGTGCATCTCGAACCATCTGACATGCCATAGTCCTCAACCTCATATCAGATTCATACCCACAGGTCCTCCGAATCTGCAGTGGTCAATAATGATGGCGTAAAAGCAATTGCCTATCACCGCGGGCGTGGCCGCAGCCATACCTATCTTAGCGCCGGCCAAAGTTCAACAGAGCGCTTCCACACAAGCTCCTCGACGAATGACAAACATCACCCGCCAATTCTGCAGTGGAAGAGGTGACATCTCCTGCAGCCGTCACAGTTCCTTCTCACGGATGGACCGTGGATCAACATGATTAGCCAGGTCATTGTAGTCTCTTCAGACTATTTATCACGATGCGACTTCAACAGAGGTATCGAATCAATCCCGGTCCAGTTTACTATGGCTCCGTCAAATCGTCTTCCATCGTGAGGAACCTGAGGTCGTAGGGTGATGCGCGATTGATTGAACCTGGCCGCCGATATGTGGGTTTTGTCACACTGTTTCGTGTGTCCTTACTCGTCAGTGTACGGAGTACACTGTAGTAATGGATGTACAGCTTTCTCTATGCCAGGTTCCATGCATGCATGACCTTGTCCAACTCCCCAGGGAACGTTGAAATTCGGGGTTCTCTCTTTTCCTCAAAAGAATTTTCTAATCCCGGCATTAATCATTCTCTGCGCTGACCATCTCTCTCTCTTTCTTCCTTTCACGACCTAAATGATTATTGACTATTGAAAGTTGACATGTTGATATGCTACCTTCTACCTGAACCGGTGTTTGTTGCTGTCTGTTGCGAACCAGAGCGGGAAAAGGACATTCATTGATATTGAAAGAGAGCGAATCTACCCACATGCACATAATGGGCTCTCTACCATCCTTACCCCTACCGTTATGGTCGACCGTCGTGCTACTCGTATGGATCAGTCTTGCACACGCGCATACCGTCATCACCTACCCGGGGTACCGAGGGAATAACCTAATCACCAACGGCACCGTCGAGGAAGCAAATGGTCTGGGCATTGCGCGGCCGAACGATTCCTACATCTACCCCTTCGGCATGCAATGGATGTATCCATGTAAGCAACTCCGATACACCAGCGCATCATCACCCCACACATACACACATCTAATCCAACCCCTTTTCATACAATTATAGGCGGAGGCATGCCAACATCAACAAACCGAACAAAATGGCCCGTAAAGGGCGGCGCGGTTGCATTCCAACCAGGCTGGTTCCCCGGCCACTCCACGGCGTTCGTCTACGTCAACCTGGGACTAGGCACGGTTCCTGAGAACATAAGCCTTCCCATGGTCAGCGTCTTTGCGATCTTTGGGCCTTCGGATGAACCGTATCCTGGGACCGTTTGTCTTCCTCAGGTTTCGCTGCCGGCTGGCGTGTCACCCAAAGTGGGTGATAATGCAACTATCCAGGTTGTTTTGGCTGCGCAGCATGGGGCGTCGTTGTATAATGTATGTGCTCTGTGGCTTTTCTTTTGCAGGCTCACGTTTGAGTCTTCTGCTGCCTTTGAGTCCTCTTCACATAAATACTCTTGCATGCATCTGACGCTCTTATGAAACCATAGTGCGTGGACATTGAATTCGCCGAACCAAAAGACGTCGCTGAAGTAACGCGGGATAACTGCTTTAATTCATCGAAAAGCATATCCTTCGGCCATGTTTTCACAACGAGCTCCCTCTCAGAAGCAGCTTCGCTACTGCGCTTGTCGAGAAACAGCATTGTTGCGACTTTGCCGTTGCTTGCGGCAGCAATGTTGCTTCTTTGATGATTTTGTGTCGTATTGTTTTATGATGATTATAACGTTAATTAGATGAACTCAAATACCCCGTTGTTCATGTCGATATTGTTTTTTTTAATAAATCTCCATCATGAGTTGCTCGCTCATTCCCTCGCGTAGGAATTGCAACACTTGGACGGGGCGTAAGGTTAGACTATACCATGTAGGTACATGTAGGGTTCCATGTTATCCCTACTTATTATTGAAGTCCTGGAAGAAAGGGAAACATAAAATCAGCTTTAACTTCATGAAATCAAATAACATAGGTGCCTGTTGTGAGCGTCGGAGCGACCCAAACTGTACCTATTGCGTCGCATCCGATTTCCGAGACGATCAACAGGAACCGCCAAATGAACTTTAGCCCTATCTTTATAGCCCTAGCCCCAGCAGCATTGATTGACCAGACGACCTCAACTCCTCTGTAAGCATCAATGATGAGCATCAACAAGAAAGGACAAAGAACAAAAGCAAAACCAGTGACATCCAAACAATCCAAGCAACACGAAGAGAAAAAAAAAAAAAAGTCCCAAAATGAAGCTCAACGGAGCTCAACCAGCAGAACCAAAGTCCATGACGCAAAGGAACCGAACAAGAGTTTGGTCCAACACAACCCAATTCGACCGGCTGGACCTCTCATGTTTCCCCTCTTCCCAACTTGTCCCTTTTCTTTTTTTTTGCACATTTGCCAAATCAAGCCGTCCCGAGCGCTTAACTGCGTCTTAAACTGGACTGTGGATGAGGGTCTTCTCTGGACTTTTCCCGTGCTTGTTTCTTCCCTGCCGTACCATATAGGACCTGGCACGGAGCTCTTAGATTCTTAGCGAATGTCAGGTTGATCGAAAGAATTGAAAAAGATTGGTCGCGGCGTCGTATAAGTTACACCTGCTCAACCCGGCGATTCTGCTCTTGGAGTATCACGGGGCTTGAGGACTAGCCGGTCGGGTCATTTTGTCGGCCGGCTTATTTCTTTCAGCTGCTTTGGGTGAACATGTATCGTCAACGGGGCTCTTATAACAAGGTACGTATGTCGTACCAAGACTATCGCTCTGGGATCCTCCCTTCCATTTCGCTGCTAAGATGGCTAATTGATTGTCTCAATTCCCCAAACGCGCAGTCTTCATTAACCGTGAACGAGACGCTCTCTGCGCAAAGCGCGGCCTCCTATGCTTTTCTCAGATCCCAACCTTCCACGAATAGTTTATCCTCAGCAGCCGCGGCAGCTGCTTTGAGAAACGCCGCTACAACTCCGGCATCGACGCCCGTCGAAAATGTCCAGACAAAGCGCATGCTGAAGCGGCAGTCTTCCAACTCATCGCAGCTCGGTAGGTCCTCCAGTGTTCGGTCCGCTAGCAGGCACAGTATTCAGCGGTCAGGTAGCACGGGTTCGATGAGTTCACGGACGTTCCGGGATGGATCGCCGCATTTAAAGGTGCCCGAGAATCCTCCTGCCTGTGGAATTAGAAGGGCTGCTTCGTTTAGCCGTCGCTCGTCTAGTGTGGATACCCCAAGACGGACGGATTCTCCATCGACAAGGCGTCGTTCTACTCGTTCTGTTAGCGTCGATAGAGAAGTTGGCAGGTCTTCCAGTAAATACAGTATGCCTAGCGCCGGTGGAAACCGTCTCAGCACGGTGCACGAGGTCGATAGGGCAGAAAACAGGAACTCGGTTCTCTCCAGAGACTCCGTTGTTTTTCTTCCCAATGGTCCATCACCAAACCCGGTGAATGAACATCAAAGCATGTCGACGGTTCCTCCACCGACGACCGACCAGTCGAGTGTAAACGAGGTTGCCAAAGCTCAGATTCCAGCCTCGAACGCGACGAAAGTAAGCAGAAGTGACACGAGGGAATCCGCAACGTGGAATGACGAAGCGTCCCGTGAACACGACAATCATTCCGCTAGGACAGCTCAGGTTGCCAAAGCTCAGAGTCAAGCCTTGGACGCGACGGAAGCAGGCAGAAGTGACACGAACGAATCCGCAACGTGGAATGACGAAGCCTCCCGTAAACACGACAACCATTCCGCTAAGACTGCTCTCGCCGCGGCACAGCTAGCCAGCTTGCAAAAGGACGGTTCGACCAAGCCAGCCGGCCTTGCAGAGAATTTAGATATGATCAATAATAAACCGCCTGGTTGGGCAGGTGCCCAGACACGCGACAAGGACCTCGGTGCAGCTCAACAACCACGACCAACACACCGGATTCCAAGGAAGCAGTTGTCGAACTTAAGCGTGATTAACAGCCGAGAACCACCTGCTAGAACAGAACTCCCAAAGGAACATGCCGCAAATTCCAGCGTTATTGGCGGTGAGTCGAGGTTGTCACCTTCGAATGAAAGAGCCGGTTACGGCGACAAAATCGCTTCCGCAGAGGAAAAGCCGAAAGCGAAAACGACGCAGCCAGGCAGCCCGGGACGTTTCGCACACTTCCCTGAGGTTTCTGTCACGGGAAGCTCTGACAAAGTAAATAAATCTCCTCCGAGAGCTTTCTCACCAGCGAAGCCCGCGTTAAAGCATACAACGAGAAGGCCTCTATCTCCCCATACGCAACCACTTCAATCTCCAAGTGAACTCTCAGATGTGACTTCATTAACTTCCGATGATGGGATGAGAGTCGAAACCAAAAAACGTCGCGTGAAAGTTAGTTTTGATGACGAGGCTGAGATAGTTGGTGTAGCTGCCAGTCCACCAACGTCCCCTGAGGAGCTCGCACCTCCTGGAGTGACTCTGGGAAAACCAAAGTCTAAGAGCCCCTGGTTCAACGTGAACAAAAGGAAACGTGTTCAGTTGGATGATATTTTTGACGATGAGTACAATCAAGTTCTCAAGCCGAGACCTGCATTACCGACCTTTGACAGTATTCGAGAAGTGCGCGATATGGAGCAGCAACAAGCAACAATGGAATATCCAAGTGACACTGATTCACTGTCCTCGCTAGCATCTACTCCCACTGCATCGTCCGACGGTAAAGTCGTAGGTGGTACCCCAACAGACACACGACACGGAGACATCCAGGGACGTGAAGGAGTTCCAAACAAAATGCCAGAAGTGAACGTTGAGTCTGCTGGTTCTGCTGATAATCTGACGCCGATGGATGAGAACTCGACTAAAGTTTCCTCCAATGCACTAGACGTTCGAGCTGACAATGGGCCGTCGTCAAATGTGACTCGAAAGGACGAGAACACTATGCCCTCATTCAGAAACATATTCACTGGTCTCGACTTTGGCATGAATGTGAAGCTCCCCACATTTCCGATCACTGAAGAACCCGAGCAGCAAGAAGAGTCTGAGCAGCAAGTCGCTGAGATTAATGGAAAGGAAGAAAACGAGACCGTGGACTTTTATCTAAGAACTTATAAAGTGCCGGGCGACTACCCATCTCCGGCTGAACAATACCCGGAACGACCCCTTAACGGAAGTCACAACCAATTTTTTTCGCCAGGGTCTGCACTTGGCAGTAATGCACAATTCAGGGATGATTCCAGCAGTGTCTATAATGATGCGGCTGAAAGCTCCTCTGGCCCTGATGGTGTTAGTAGAGTCGCAGCTAACCGGAATCAACTTGCGGCTCGTCGAAAACAGCCACGAGCTGCTTCACAGAGTCAAGATCGTTCTGGCATGAGGCGTACCATGAGAGCAACTGCCGATTATCCAGGTATGCTACCCTTCACCTGTGGTTGAGTAATATCCGGTAAGCTAATGCCCCATTCAGGAATGATGGCCAGCACTCTCCGTGGAAATAACGGTACCAATATGAAGTTCTCGACACTGTCTGGAACAAGAAAGCTTTCAAAGACAAAGCGCTCGAAGTCGACAGGGCGCCCATTTAAATCACGCCTCGACTATTCCGATGACGAGAACCAAAGCGGCGAAGAAGGCCCTGTTAGAAATGGCACGCTACGGCCAGTCCGAGGTATTCCACGCCGTCACAATGCGCATGACAGCGAGTCGACCGAATTAGAGGACAGTTCAGAGAATGATGAAGAAGAGATTCCTCCTCCACCTGTAGCAAAAGACCCGGAAGCTTCAGCAATGATGGCGGTGGCTAGGTCGCGGGGTATGACTGTCGAGCAACTGGAGGAATTTCTCCGCAAAAAGCCCAAGGGACGAAAGACAGATTACTTCCTCCGTTTGTTTGGGTTGAAGAGATTCAGAAATTATAATAATAACAGTATTAAAAATGACCTTGAGGCCAAAAAACCCGCTAACGAAGACGCCGAACAGTCCCGTGCGGAACGAGAGCAGCGGGCAGGCTCTTTTCAGGCGTTGGGAGACGTCAATGCTGCTGGCGCCTTGCCGAATGATGATGAGCCCGAGCAGAAGCCAGAAGAGGACGCCACTGTACCGAGTCAGAATGGATATAACGGAGCGGCATTGGATGTCGTTATTGCACCGGCGACGGGGCGAAAGAGGCGGTTTCCCATTTTACGGAAATTGCTTGGATTGAGGGTGTCCTAGTTTGATATCTTCCCCCTTCTTTCTTTTTGG
>HG983384.1:89837-130768 GCA_900006255.1 Xeromyces bisporus
ATTTTTAATGGGTTATTATCCAAGACCAGCGCCTTGCCTCTAATATTTAATGCTGTCAGGGGGGCTTTTTCGAGTGCGATGGGAAGATGGGAATCTGCGCTGTTTCTGTTCTGTACAGTGGCATCCTGATATAGCGATACCCGGTGGAATGACTACCTCGTTAATGCGATAAATGACATCACTTCTCGTAGTGTTCCATAATAAAACCCGAGATTCTAGCCCTCTCGCGAGTCGCCAGAGAATAATACATACGGAGTACGGATATGCTCCGTAACTTACCTCGCGTAGCTATCATAGGACGCTTAGGAGCAAGCTGCAGCTTTGGCTTTCAAGAGCTGCTTGCATTCTGCAACCAAAGCCGATATTGCCACATCACCCCAGCAACACCCATGGATCACGGTAGCGGGTCGAGCTTCTTGTGGGCCACTACAGAGCGTCCAGCGGAGTCCAGCCACCAGTGGTCCAGATCTTAGCTTTGGCGCGGGTCAACCGGGCAACCCCAACCTCCGCATTACCCCGTAGCTATGGTCAATTGGTCATAGCCAGTGGTCTGAGTGGTCTGAGTGGTCCCGGAATGGTCCCGGCTGGGATTTTTTAATTTGCCAACAATCAATCGATCGATAGCTTCGGCGACGCCGCGACGGGACTCGATCTCAATCCCAGCTTCTCAAGTCTCTAATTTGGGGAAAAAAAGGGCTGGCTGGACTGAGCCATTGAGCCGTGGTTGCGTGCATTTTGGTAACGTACGGAACAGAGAAGATCAGCCGGTGTTTCATCGGCATGTGATGAGGTTTTGTATTGCATTGTATTGTACGTATTGTTTCGTGTAAGGTACGGTATGTATGGTATTGTATTGAGACGCGTCGATGTAAAATAAGCTACATATATACAGACAGCATAGAAGTTATGCATTGCTGCTTGCTCTTGAATGACTTCTCTTCACACGAGAATTGACATAGTGATGGTGCTCGTAGTAGCATTCAACACCGGAAAGCATTCGTGGAATCAATTGAGTATCAATTGCTGTACACTACTGTATCAATAGTAGTGATGTCCTCGGCGCCGACAAAGGTGGTTATGACGATCGTCTTTGTTTACATACACGGCTTACGGCGAGTTACACTGTACAGGCCCTCAACATAAACCACCAGTTCTCTTCCCTTCCTCTCCCTCTTCTCTCCTCCGTCCAACTCACTCCCCTGTACATACTCTGTATCTATCCAGTATCACCACCTTACCACTTCTCCTCAATTTTCCAGGCTTTTTAGTCTTTTCTTGTCTAGCCTTTCGAGTTGTTCCTTAACAGTTCGGGAGGCATTCGAGAAAAGACGCCCCCAAAACAGCCAATCTGGACTTCGACGCGCGAGTTCCGATCCCATTCAGTGTCTTCCCGTCGTCGTACCGGAGTGACGCTGTCTCTGAGACTACTACTCTGCCCCAGAGAGTAGAGGGAGAAAGCCAACCTGATCGCACTTCGCGCGTCGAACGGGAAGATACTCGAATTCCTTCTTCTTCTTCTTCTTCTCCTGATTCTGCTTCTTCGCCTCAAAAACTCCCGGATCCACGTATCTACGGAAAGGAAGAAGTCGATTCTCGTCGCTATCAGTATCGTCCCGTTGCTTCGGCTGCTGCTCCTGCTGCTAGGGACGCTTACGGTGATTCTTCTTCATCTTTCTACGGTCAGTCTGATTACGACCAGTACGACCAGTCAGTTGGCGAGGGACGATTCTCTCAAGCGCGTTATCCCGAGGTAGATCTCGCTCGTGAACGGTATGTAATATTTCTTAATATTTCTGTATTGTTTTTTACGGTTATTTCTGTTTATTACGGAAACATTGGCGTTGTGGGGAAGTGAACATAGCTTTTGTTTATTTTCCTGTATTTTATCTCGTCTCGGGATTATTGTTACCATCTTGTTTATTTATACAAACCCAATTGCTACATGTCCAATGAGCGGAGTCAATTGTCTGTTTATAAAAAGAAAAAAGAATAACATCGGGCTGACTCCTCCCACAGTCACCGCGACTCTGCCATCACCTCCTCTGTTTCTCGCGAGGACTCCTCTTACGACCAGGCTCTGTCCAATCAACTTGACTTGACGGAAAAAGAATACCGTCGTCGTACCAGTCCTGCTTACGACGTTAACGTTTCTCACGACTCACGTTACTCTAACGTCGACGCCTCTTACGATAACGACTACCAGCCTCAGCCCCTTGACGTCTCCTACGGCCGACGTTTCAAGCCTGAGGTAGCTGACGCTTACAAGCCTGCCTACTCTTCCACCTCTTCATCTCGCAGCCGGTCCTACCAACCTAGCCATCAGCAGGAGGTAGCCTCATCCGCCACCGGCAACAAGTACTACACCACGCCTGCCAGTGACTACGAAGGAACCAGTTCTAGTGTAGAAATCCCAGTTCGCAAAATGGGTTACTACGACGACGAGGGTCAGTACCACTCCTTTCGCCGCGGCGTTGAAAGGGCCGCCAATCGTTTGGTCCACCCGCATCAGCATCACTTGGAGCAAGACGAGCTCACCTACCCAGACGAGCGCGGCCCCACCCGCTTCCGCGACGGCGTCCGCGAGGACGTCCGCATCATCGAGCCCCGCGGCGGCTCCAATGCTGCCGAAACCGTCCCCATCCCCTGCCACTTCATCCGCATCGGCGACGTCCTCGTCCTGCAGGGCCGTCCCTGCCAGGTCATCCGTATCTCCGTCTCCCCGCAGACCGGCCAATACCGATACCTGGGCGTCGACCTCTTCACCCGCCAGCTTCAGGAGGAGTCGAGCTTCGTTGCTAACCCTTCCCCTTCCGTTGTTGTCCAGACCATGCTTGGTCCCGTGTACAAGACTTACCGCGTCTTGGACCTCCGTGATGATGGTCGCATTGTCGCTATGACTGAGACTGGTGATGTTAAGCAGGGCCTCCCCGTCGTTACCCAGGGTAATCTCTTTAGGAGAATCGGTAACGCCTTCGCTGATGGCCGTGGTAGCATCCGTGCCCAGGTTATCAACGACGGTGGTCGTGAGTTGGTTGTTGACTACAAGCTCATCCATGGTTCCAGACTGTGAGCAGTTAATGGTTTGTCTGGGTATGAAGGTTAGTTCCCGTTCCTTATCCATGTTTCGTTGCTACTTGCTTACGTGATGAGTAGTCTCTTGGTCTTTTTGGTTGGAGGATTTTTCCTTTGCGTTTTCCTTTGCGTATTTATGACTGATGCAATTGTTGGATATATCAGTGTTTGGGATTCGATTGTCTATAGCGGTACTTATATAAATCCATTCCTTTATCGAGGTGTAACTACATTCCTACACGAAGTCCCTAGCACATAGTAGTCTGGTATGTCAGACTTCGAACATAACTAGGCAAATGCATACTTTTACTCAAAGAAAATACACAATACGTACACACAAGAAAGCATAACAACGAACAACCTCCGTTACTGCCCCTTCTTCCCCCCAAAAGCCAACCCCCTGGGCGCGGAATAAAGCCAAACAACAACAAACCCCAAAAAGCCGACAACAACCCCCCAAAGCCCCGCAATCCACACCCAAGCGCCCCAGATCGCATAACTGCGGTCGTACTCGTCGTGCGCGAAATGGCGCACCGTGACCTCGTGCTTCTCGTCGACGTTGGTCAGGAAGGGGCGCTTGTAGTTGACGCGGAAGGCGAAGATGCCGTGTTGGTCGGGGACGGTGAAGGTGGTGGCGAAGAGGGTGGAGTTTTGGGTGCGGTGGGTTGGGGAGAGGGAGAGGCGGTGGAAGGGGGAGAGCATGGTGAATTCGAGCTGGAGGGCGTCGTTTTCGGGGAGGGTGTAGGGGGTGTAGTGGGTGGATTTGTATTCGGAGAGTTCGATGGTGAAGGTCTGTTTTTTGTCAGTTAGTTAAGATCGTTCATGGTGGTGAGATGTAGGGTATACATACGACATCGTTCTTAATCCGGTACATGCCGGGGTTTAGATCGTCCGGGTTGGATCCATTGTTCTCCGCAAGATGATGCTCGACCTTCCCAACCTTGAGAACACCAGACTCAAAAAACACCCAACTGGACAACTGCTGCGCGAATTCCCGATTAACAGTACCGACAGCATCTCTCCCATCGGCCCCAGAGCTCGAACTCCGAACAGACGCCGAAAACCACTTATCCTGCAACATCTCCACAGAGCCCAACACGACCAACCGCGCCGAATTCCTAGCCTGAAACGCCGACACAACCGTCAACTGCGACCCGGTAGCCGAGACATCCTCGGGGTTCAACGACTCCTCCTTCGGGTTATAGGTGTACGCCGTCTCGGGCGCGCGCAGGATGGGCGCAACGAGCGCACTACCCTCACCCAGGATCTGGGGGGTGGAGCGGGGAACGGCCAGGACGCCGCCGGAGCCGGAGAAGTAGGACTTTGTGTCGTTGCGGAGAGGCGAGGGGCGGTTGAGGACGAGGACGTCGTGGGCGTCGGATGCGGATGATGCGGAGGAGGTGGTGTCGTGGTTGAAGTGGTCGATTAGGACGGAGGAGCGGTCGGTTGGGAGGTGGATGTCGAGTTGGACGAGGAGGGAGTTGATGGCGGCAGGGACGGGGGAATTGCCGGAGAGGGCGAGGAGGACGTTGCCGTTTTTGGCCATGAATTCGAGGATGTTTTGGGGGGATAGGGAGGGTCCGTAGCCTGTGGTTTTTTATTGCGCATGCGCGGTGGTGGTTAGAATGGCTCAATTGCGCTGGATGACCGGTAGCATGGCATTCCGGTGCTCTGGAAGCCCCGGAGAAGGGTTCTATATCGCCCAACCTTTTGACTTGGGAGGAAGCAGTAGCAAGTGGTCGTAGGCTCTCTCGCCGAGATGCACCAAGGACAGCTTGTTGTCCTTTGGAGAGCCGAAGTCAATGTCATATCCTCGATCTGCGCTACCGTTAGTCTTGACTCTTGTACACTCTAACTGCCTAGGCATACTCACCTTTAAGATCACTCCAAAAGACCGAATACAGGTCCTTCTCGGCGGCATCCTCCAGCACTACCAGCAGGCGGTTCCCCGAACTGCTGAGCGCATTCACCGCTGCGGCGAGACATAGCAGCAGAGCAGAAAGAAACCATCGCATCTTGAGAGAAACTATTCAACAGACACAATGGAGCAATTGAGAGAGTATATTAGTATTAGTAGGAGTGGTGTATGTACTCTTATATGCCGAAGTGGTTAGAGGTAACGTGTTTGGACTAAATCCCGCCAAGAAACGGAGTCTCTTCGGAGCTTCTCGACCTCACCTCTTCAACCATTCCACGCCATTGAAGATAACCATCACCAACTGCTACAATAATGTCCTCTCCCCTGTTCTGGTCAACGCCCCTCCGCTACCTCCGCTGGGCCTCCCACGAGAAACCCGCCATCTTCTACTCCATCGTCGTCGGCGCCATGGGCCCTGTTGCGCTCGTCGGTCTGCCTCCGCTCAGACGGGCTCTTGGTGATGTTGACCCGGAGCCGATTCCGTTGACGTATCCGAGTAAGGATTAATTGTTATTACTTTCCTTGCTTGGTGCTGACTTTGCTGTTGCTCAGTTCCCCAAGGCCCGAGGGTTATTCCAAAGGGCTTTGATGATGAATAAACAATGTGATGCGATGCGATGCTATGCGATGCGACGGGTGGACGTGCTGTTTTATGTTATTGGGAGTTTTTATTTTATTATTGATTCATTATACCTCATACTCGCTTTTGACAATACCAATATTCGCATCTGAGCGCTTGCTATGCTATGATATGTATCTATTTGGGCCGTTGCGATATGCACAGCGTGTGTATCGCGGGTCCGGTCAATGTTATTGCTGCTTCGTCGAAGGCTTGCTTTGATTGACCTGCTCGGTTCTCGTCTTTGGTTTTGTCTGCTCTGCATGGCTACTTAGTGGACAAGCGTGGTTATACGATTTATCCATGCATGAGGTTCTATGTCGAGGATATCGTCATAAGACTGATATATCTAACCGTCTTGAACAATAGAACCACGACTGACCAGAATGAATATTGAATGATATCCGTCTCAGCTCCAACATGCCATTGACACATCACATCCTAAACACTCCATAACGCGTGTTTGGCATCACCTCCTCCGTCTTCCCCCCAAGAGCGGCTGCCAGACTCAACCCCAGCACGCGCCTCGTGTGCGCCGGCGGGATAACACCATCATCCCAGAGACGAGCAGACGAAAAAACCGCCTCCGACTCGCGGTCAATGCGTGCTTTCAATTCCGGATCTGCGGTGCGGCCAACGGCCTCCATCACGGCGGAGAGTTGCTCGGAGCCCATGACTCCTATTTTGGCATTGGGCCACATGAATAGGAAGCGGGGCGAGTAGGCTCGTCCACTGTGTTGGGTAAGTATTTATACGGGCTATCTTCATTGTCATTGTCTCCCAGGACGATTGAAGTCGGGTAAAGGAACTCACCACATCCCATAATTCCCAGCACCGGCACTCGAACCAAAGACGACTGTGAACTTGGGCACATCGGCACAAGCTACTGCCGTAACCAACTTTGCGCCGTTCTTCGCAATGCCACCCTTTTCTACATCCGCACCGACCATGAAGCCCGAGATATTCTGCAGGAATACCAAGGGGATGTTGCGCTGACAGCAGAGTTGGATGAAGTGAGCCCCCTTTAGCGAGGACTCGGAGAAGAGAGTGCCATTGTTCGCGATGATCCCAACTTGCGTCCCGTAAATTCGTGCGAAGCCTGTGGTAAGCGTGCTGCCGTAGTCGCGTTTGAATTCCGAGAATTCACTGCCGTCGACGATGCGCGCGATGATTTCGTGGGCGGGAATCTGGCGGCGGAGATTCGTGCCAACGATGCCGTTCAATTCCTCGGGGTCGTACAGTGGTTCTTTGATGATTGGCGGTGATTTTTTGGAGTCACGATGCGACGCGAAGGTTGCCTTGGGATAGTTCAAATTTGCAATAGATCTGCGCGCTAGAATCGCAGCGTGCATATCGTCTACTGCCAGATAGTCCGTCACTCCGGACACGGAACTGTGCAACTGACCACCACCGAGATCTTCCGCAGAGACAACTTCTCCCGTTGCAGCTTTGACCAGAGGAGGCCCCGCGAGGAATATAGTACCCTGATTCTCAACGATGATGCTCTCGTCACTCATGGCTGGGACGTACGCTCCGCCAGCGGTGCATGGTCCCATAACCACGGAAATCTGTGGTATACCCAACGAACTCATCCGTGCTTGGTTGAAGAAAATGCGTCCGAAATGCTCCTTATCCGGAAATACATCCGACTGATACGGCAGATTTGCGCCGCCGGAATCAACAAGATAAACGCACGGCAGCTTATTCTCCTGCGCAATCGCCTGTGCCCGAAGATGCTTCTTCACCGTGATGGGATAATAGGTACCACCCTTAACAGTACTGTCATTGGCCACAATCATGCAATTCACTCCCTCCACCATCCCGATACCCGTAATGATACCCCCCGCCGGAACTGCATCGTCGGCATACATCTCATGGCCTGCAAGCGGGGAGAGTTCCAGGAAGGAAGACCCCGGGTCGATCAAGGCAGTGATGCGATCGCGCGGTAACATTTTGCCTCTGGATACATGCTTGTCTTTAGCCTTTTGTGGACCGCCTTGTGCAATTGTGGTATGCAGGTTTGTCATGGTTTCCGTGAGCTGCTGCATTTGCTTTGCGTTTTCTCGGAAATCTGACGAGGTTTTGTCCACGCTGGATGAGAGGATGGATATTGCTGAGGCATGATGCGGGTGCGTGTAGCTAGCAACTGATCGTGTCAACGGACGTAGTGACAGGTAGGATGCCGTGAGGAATTTGGTCGCCAGCGCCTTAGAGCATGAGCTCAATCCGCGGAGATGGAGCGGAGGTGGAACGTGCATTGTGTTTTGCGGGGAAAATCCGGGGATGAAATCCGGGGATTGAAAGTCGAGTTGGGAAGTGGCTGAAGGTAGGTCTGGTTTCTATTGGGAAGTATTTGATGTTTTGGTTCAGGGCATGGCATTTGATTCTTCTTCTTCTTCGTCCTCTTCTCTTCCTAATTCTCCTCTTCAGAGGATGAGAATATGAAAATAGAAAACGGTCGGAGACAAAATGCGGGGGAATTGGAAATCGCGGGGACGGAATCAATGCCGACGCTAACCGCTTTTGGTGCATTGCTGAGCAGGTGACATCTTCATATAACGGTCCTGCTTCTTCCATTCTATCTTCGATGCTCTCTTAAATTTCAGGAATCAAACATTATCTTTTCATCATGATCATTCCGGTCGTCCCTCTCTTCCTCCGAACCTCCTCAAGATCTCTACGCAGGCTGCGGAAACCGTACGCTCCAATCTCCGCAGTACCGATACGGACACTGTCAACGAAACACCCAAAAGGCTTCGAACCGCCTACGGACGAGGATCTATTGGAGCTCCGGGAACGAGTTCAAGAATTCACCAGTTAGTACATATATCTTTGGGGCTTTGCGCCTCTTACCATTGACACTACTAACAACATAACCACAGGGAGGGAGATTCCCGAATCCGTCGCTGCCAGCACCGACCAACAAAATGAATTCCCAGCAGACATGTGGAAGAAATTAGGAGATGCAGGGTTCGTCTCGGCACCATCCTGATGCCTTCGCAAAACCATTTATTACATGAACCGACATAACATCGCTAACACCAACCAGCCTCCTCGGAGTCACCGCCAACGAAGAGTACGGCGGCCTTGGAATGGGCTACCAAGCGCACTGCGTGATAATGGAAGAAATAAGCAGAGCCTCAGGTGCATAATTGCTCTTCCGATCCGTTTCTGGTCAAAGTCAAAGCAGCTTGATTCATCTTATTATATTTCTTAGGAAGCATTGGCCTGTCGTACGCCGCACACTCTCAACTCTGCGTCAACCAGATCTCCCTAAACGGGACTCCGGACCAGAAGGATCGGTTCCTTCCTGGTCTCCTCGCCGGGACCCATGTCGGGGCGCTGGCGATGTCAGAGCACTCCGCCGGGTCTGATGTTGTTAGTATGAAAACAACGGCCAAGGGGGTTGATGGCGGGTGGTTACTGAACGGGACAAAGATGTGGATTACGAATGTGAGTTGTTATTATTATTGCAATCAATCTTCTATTGGGGTAACACTTAATTCATTGAACTTCCATTACACAGGGCCCAGACGCAGACTACATAGTAGTATACGCCAAAACAGAACCCGAAAAAGGAAGCAAAGGAATCACAGCATTCGTCGTCGAGAAATCATCATCATCATCCAACGGCTTCTCCTGCGCCCGGAAACTCGACAAGCTCGGCATGCGCGGATCGAACACGGGCGAGCTTATTTTCGACGACGTCTTCGTGCCCACAGCGAACGTGCTGGGCGAAGTAAACCGAGGCGTCAAGGTATTGATGGAAGGATTGGATCTGGAACGGCTCGTTCTCAGCGCTGGACCGTTGGGGTGAGTTATTGGCATTGACATTGACATCAAATAACTACCTACATGATGAAACAGAAGAGATCATCGAATGATTTCACTCGTGCAAGTAACTGTAACACTGACAACTCTATGACAGCATCATGCAAGCCACCCTCGACCTCGTCCTCCCCTACACTCACACAAGGAAACAGTTCAACGCCCCTATCGCCCAGAACCAGCTCGTCCAGGGCAAGCTCGCGGACATGTATACGAAGCTCTCCGCCTCGAGGTCCTACACGTACGCGACCGCCCGCCAGATTGACAATGCTGCCGTGGCGCCAGCGGGTCCGAGTATCCGCACGCAGGACTGTGCGGGGAGTATCCTGTATGCGGCGGAGAGGGCTACGGAGTGCGCGCTGGATGGGATTCAGCTTATGGGTGGGAATGGGTATGTGAATGAGATTCCGGCGGGGAGGTTGTTGAGGGATGCCAAGTTGTATGAGATTGGGGCTGGGACGAGTGAGATCCGGCGGATGGTTATTGGGAGGGTTTTTAATAAGGAGTTTGCTTGATGGTTATGATATTCGCAATGGTTGGATCGTCAATGTTAAGGCATTGGACATATGATCATATCAATTATTTACTACTTGCATCACATTAATCAATATAGCATAAAGCTCTCCATAGTCATACAGAAATCCCGGACAGCGAGCGAAAGAGGGTACAAGGACCAGCCTCAACCGTACCGAGCAACAATAAAACAAGCAGCCTATCCCGAAACAGCATAGTGACAAGTAACTTGAACTCACTTAGAGACACTCTCTAATCTCGTCGACCTTCGCACCCTACCCCCGCCCGACGATTGCTCTTTATCCTTGGGTGCAATCCGCCGTACTTTGCATCTCCCGTTACCCTTAGGAGTATTAGTAGGGCTGTCTTCGTCACGCAATTCAGCTGCCTTGCGCTTCCTGTCCCTTGGCGGTGAATCTGATACCGAAGAGGACGGCACGTCAGGACCACTGTCCGTTGAATCAACCATGTTGACGTCGCTCGAGACGGAAGAGTGCTGTGTCTGTATCGTCGATAGAGTCTCTGAAGGAGGTGTTGCTGTATTCGACGCGTCACTGTCTTGTCCATTGAGGTCATTGAACGGTGAGCTCTTGTAGGCAAATGCGGTAGCTGTAACCGGTAGGTCTCTACCAGCAATCGCATAATTGTCCTGTCTGGTGAGTGTTGGTTGATTGTCGTCCGACGTGACTTCTGTCTGTTTCGCACGGGCCGGATCAGCTCGGTGTGAGCGCACGGCTGAATCGGAGTCGCGATTACTGACACCCTTAGCCTCTCCTGGCGTCTTACCCCGAATTTTGTAAGGTGGTTTGTTTTCAAACAAATCCCGCCAGTTCCCCAATAACGCAACTTTCTCCCCAGTACCTGGTTCGTGGAGCGGGGTCAGGTTGCTTTTTTCGTGCTTCGCACTCCTCCATACGACGCCTTGGAAAGCTGAAATGTCTATTTTCGCGGACTGCCTGTTTTGCGCGGATTGTGCAGTGATTCCATGGTTTCGTTTCCTCTTCGCAGCGGTTTTCTTGTCTTCGTCGACGGCACGCTGTCTTCGAGGGTTTATAGGTACTTCATCATAGTAGTCGTCATCTGCAAACTCGTCCCAGTCGCTGAAGAAGTCGGCTGTTTCTAAGTATGGATTGTCGATTGGGACAGCATCGTGGCTTGTGGATTCGGCTAGTTGGTCCTGTGTGGATCAACTCGTGAGAAATGGTTTGCGTGGTTGATGTCATGTAATCGGGTTAACTGGATTGGATCGACTCACAGCGAGGTTTTCTTCAAGCCCGGCGTCGTCAAACTCGATGTACTCGATGAACTCGTCATCGTCGGAGGGATATATGTCCATGGTGGATTTATGTGCTTTGCGCAGGGTGTGGCGGATCTATTGCTTCAATTTTATTCTGAGAAGCAGACGCGGCTTCACAGATCGTTCGTGTTAATATAGATGTGATGCTTCGGAAGGTCGTTGTCGCCGACAACCTGCTGCAGCATGCACTGTGCTCTGTGCTCTGTGCTCTGTACTCTTCAAACGTAGGCTAGTACAACGGGTATATATACCAGTTATGACGCTTAGCTCTGCGGAGTTAAAACTCAAAAAAGTAATACTGCAATCCCTGGCTAATAGAATAATAAGAAGACAGATCTGAAATTGATGTAAGAGTCAGTGAGACCGCGAGGGAGGACTCGAGCGTAGAATTAAAAACAGACTAAACTTGTTAGGGTTTAGTTTATTCACTACCTCGGTACAGCAGAAAGACCAATGATGTTGCAGTAAAAAGTAACTTTTCATGGACCAATTAGATCGCAGTAACGGCAAATTTCATCGAATTCGATCGCTCTCGCTAATGGCCTCAGCGGAATCAAATCTTGCAATTCAAATCAAGCAAAAGCAACTATTATTAAAAGCTTTCTCCGCAAATCATCCGACGGCTGAATTTGATTTTGGTATTAGAACACTCGAGAATGGCGTGCAAGGTTTGGAACTTTGGAAACAATAGAAGAAGCACCCCTGCAGGCTGTACCCCAAGCCCAAGGAGGGCGACAGATCAGCAGAGTTCGGCGATTCTGCGAACGACAAAGACGAGGAAACCGTGTTGAAACTTGAAGAGGTTATCGAGACTTGGAATAAGTAACCTACGATACAGAGGGGACTTCGCGTGTATTCTATCCCATTTGCATCGACGAAGTGCTCAATGAGAGATACCTGATGGAGCACAAAATTGGCTTTGGGGGCTTCTCTACTGTCTGGACTCTGGATGGCTCATGGTCTTCAGGATAAGAGGGATAGCCTTCAAAGTTCTGTCTTCGGGCGAATATGGAGAAAACGATGTCCGGATGCAAGACGAGACTGTTGAAACCGTACAGGACACCTCTCACCTTGCTATATACCTACAGCGGAGGAATTCTATCTCGGTAATTTTGATCTGGTCATGAAACTCCGCGACCCTGTGACCCAACCCGGCTTTCCGCCTCCACAATATTGCTCCCCGGATCGACTTCATGGGAAAATTCTGCGGAGTAACATGGTCATCTTCGCACAGCTCTACCTTGGCTATGCACCATTTCCTATTTGAAGGTGGGATAATAAGCGGTATGGTCAGATATTTGGCAAGTTGGAATGGGTCCGCTGCCTTATTATTGGAGCGGTCGCTACACTCAACCCGGGGGGTCTTGGTTCCTGGTATGATCAGAGTCAAAAAAGGCCTGATCCAGATTATGCAAGAATAGCAAAGATCCGTCCCGATGCTGATCCAGTTGAGTAGGAACTTGTGGCCCCGGGTGGGCTCCATCATGAGTGAGGTTTTTACTTGCCGCCCAGAGAAGTCTGACCGCATCACAACTGTTGAGAGAGCCTTCGTTTAGAGCCCTCATAGACTCATAGACAAGTACAGAATATGGACCGTATGGTTGCTATGGTCTTGGCGGGCCTCATGCTCCACTCCTGTCAGGACGCAGGTGGGGCATGTCTTCCCCGCACACTCTCGGGAGTCGGGAACCCCAGCCTCTAGCTAGGGCCTACAGCAAGTCTGATACCGTACTTGCGGGACAACACTGATTCTTCTCTTTAAAACCATAAATCAGCAGCTACCACTGTATGCACATAGGAATGGTGTTTTATTGCTGAATTCATGACCATTTCTGACAATCCTGGCCGACGCATAGAAATTCCTCGCAATGCCTTTCCCCACATTTCTCCGCACAACCCGCCTGGGCCCGCTCATCACCCGCAGAATTGCTTCCACCCTTGCTTCATCTCCCGAAAGGCAGCAATCCTTGAACTCAATACTTATCGCAAACAGAGGAGAAATCGCCTTGTACGCTCGTTGAGGCTTTAGAATCAGGAAAAGCATAACCTGCGATACTGACTTCGTGTTCTATTTACTGTGTAGACGAGTGGGGCGAACAGCGGCGCAACATGGCATCCGGGTCGCTACGTTATACACAGACCCTGATAAGCAAGCTCAACATGCCTTGAGCTCGCCTCATGCTTTCAATCTGGGTTCTGTCTCTGCATATCTCGACGGTGACCGTATCATTGAAATTGCCAAGAATGAGGGTTGTCAGGGAGTTCATCCTGGTTATGGCTTTGTTCGTTTCGTCCTCCGCATCTTTCATCGTCCGGGTGACAAGTTGCTAATTGTGTAACTGCTGTATATATTTAGCTGAGTGAGAACCCAACGTTCGCCCGGAAATGTACGGAAGCCGGGTTGGTTTTCATCGGTCCGCCGTGGAGAGCTATCGAGGACATGGGAGATAAGAGGTGTGTACCACTTCAAGGATATAAACTTCAATTCGTTGTGCTGAGGAGCTTGAAGCCGGTCGAAGGATATCATGACCGGCGCGGGTGTACAATGCGTTCCTGGATATCATGGCGCAAACCAAGATACGAGGTTCCTGGAGGCAGAGGCCGACAAGATCGGATACCCCGTGTTGATCAAGGCAATAAAGGGTGGTGGAGGGAAAGGTATGCGTATAGCAGGGTCCAAGGTCGAATTTCAGGACCAGTTGCGGTCGGCAAAGTCAGAAGCCAGGAACTCGTTTGGCGACGACCATGTCTTAGTCGAAAAGTATATTACGACGCCTCGACATATTGAAGTGCAAGTTTTCGCGGACAAGCACGGGAACTGCGTGGCACTTGGGGAGCGGGATTGCAGTATACAACGACGGCATCAGAAAATACTTGAAGAGTCACCAGCGCCGAAACTAGACGATGCGAAAAGGAAGGATCTCTGGGCAAAAGCAAGAGCTGCCGCGCTGGCCGTTGGCTATGAAGGTGCTGGCACAGTGGAGTTCATTTTTGACAACGACACTGGCGAGTTCTTCTTCATGGAGATGAACACTAGATTGCAGGTCGAGCACCCCGTAACGGAGATGGTTACCAGCCAGGATCTCGTTCACTGGCAGATCCAGGTAGCAGAAGGTGCAGTACTCCCGCTATCACAGGACGACATTGAGTCCAGTATAGCCCGCAACGGACATGCAATTGAGGCCAGGATATATGCCGAAAACCCCGAACAAGGTTTTATACCCGACTCCGGTCGCCTGGTACATGTTCGCACGCCGCATACTACGCAAGACATCAGGATAGACGCGGGCTTCATGCTAGGAGATGATGTATCGGCACACTATGATCCAATGATTTCGAAGTTGATTGTCAGAGGTGCTACGAGGCAAGAGGCAATTCGCAAACTGACCGCAGCGCTGCAAGAATATGAAATTGCAGGTCCGACTACAAACATCGAATTTCTTAAAGCCATCTGCAAGAGTCATGGCTTCGTCAATGGTAATGTAGAAACGGGATACATCGAAAAGCACCGCGAGGAGCTATTCTTTAAGCATCCAGTTGAGAGCGAGGTCCTGGCACAAATTGCGTTGGCATGCCTGCATTATGACCGCAATAGCCCGGACGTGAAAATGGGCAAGCAAATAAAAAGTACTGGGCTTGCAGGCGCTCCTGTGGGCTTTAATACAAGCTACCAACAGCGACATTTTACTTTCACCGACTCCACTGACGATGGATCCATATACGATGTTGACATCCAACAGATAGGAGAAAATATGTTTAACGTGAAGGTTGGCGAGAGCACGTTTGAACACATTATAAGCCATGAAAGACCATCTTCTCAGGTCATCACCTCATTTTTTCCGCATACACGGTTAGATACCACCGTCGCCCGTGACGAGGACTCAATCGTGGCATTTCAAAAGGGAACGCAGTACCGACTGACGCTACCGAGGGCAAAGTGGATGGACAAAGCTCTGGGAATCAAGGATGTTGCCAACAGCGTGCTGGCACCAATGCCCTGCAAGGTTTTGCGTGTGGAGGTCAAGCAGGGCGCGTCCGTGCAGAAAGATCAGCCGCTGGTGGTGATTGAGAGCATGAAAATGGAGACTGTGATCCGCAGTCCGCATAATGGTGTTATTTCGAAAGTGGTACATCAGACTGGAGTGAGTAATGATTCATTGTCTTGGTATGGATAACTTGCTGACAGATTAAACGCTTGTTTTGCAGGATCAATGCAAGAGTGGGACACCGCTTGTTGAATTTGCTGATGGGGGACATACTGAGTGAAGAGTATTGAGATTGGATGTGGACGAGCTTGTTTTTAAGTGGCTTGCCAGGCTTGGTAAGAGCGGCTGAAAAGAGCTTCTTTTTATGAGTTCAGGCTGTTAAAATTAGGGAGGACGAACTCTTGGGTTTAGCTAGACTTAGACCTACAGTGTCTCTCCTGGGCCCTGGCCCTAACTGCGCACGGGCCAATTCCCCGCAATGTGTCATGTGTCAGATGGAAGTGGGACCCGCTGAGACCCACATTTCTGTACTGCTAATGTGGAAATGACATCATCGCTTGGTATGTAGAACAAAGCCCTAACATACGCGGAACATACTGTTTATCGTTTCCTTGAGGAATTGAAATCTTACTTACGACAATATGAGATAGTAGGCTTGAATTGGTAGGGTGGATGTTTGTATCAATGTAATCCTTCCTCAAACTCGAAATGGGGCTCAATGCTTCCCACGGAGTAATTTTCCCTTGTACGTAGCTACTACTTCGAGTATGCAAGGCGATAACTTGAAGTATTCACTTCAACCATTCTCTCTAAAATATTAGCGTTTATTAGTCTAGATTGACCGACGCAACAAACCGGCACTTCTGGAGATATTCAACCTCACAATTGCACGCAATGCCACCAGAGCTATCCGGCCTACATTCACAGCCACCAGCAAGCCCATCTATCCTCTAAACCAACCCATCTTACGGTCCTTCTCATCGACCTCAATTGCTAAATACGACAGAAAAAAATGATCCCCTCATAGAAGCAACCACCAAATCCAGCGAAGGACCCACCTCCGTAAATCGCGGCGAGCACGCTCGTACCGACGAAAACGTCGTTATCGAGCACCCGAATGAGCATGAAATCCCGCCAACGCCTATGGTCGGTGGCCGTGGTGGAGTGCAGTTTGTGCGCACTTTGCCCGAGTTTAGCTTGGAGGGTAAGGTCAGTGTTGTCACCGGTGGTGCTCGTGGGTTGGGATTGGTTATGGCACAGGCTTTGGTTAATTCTGGGTCTCATGTTGTTATTGTTTGACAAAATCGACAACTTGGTCAACTCCGCCGGCTTCACCGAAAACTTTGACGCTACCAATTACCCTGTTGACCGCATGAGAAAGCTCTAGACTGTCAATGTCGATGGTGCCTATCTCTTTGCTGCCGGACTCGCCAAGCATTTAATCAGTCGTAGAAGTCCTGGTAGCATCGTGTTAATCGGCAGTATGTCTGGTTCCAGAGTCAATGTGCCACAACCCCAGGCTCCGTACAATGCATCTAAGGCGGCCGTGCGCCATCTCGCGTCATCTTTTGCTGTCGAGTGGGCTAAGCATAGGATTCGTGTGAACTGCATTAGCCCTGGATACGTGCTGACCTCCTTGTAAGTTTCCCTCTGGAGTGTGTTGCACGGTTTATATGTGGATTCGTCCCTGCTAGCATCAAGCTTACTATGAAATAGGACGCGCAAGATCCTCGATGAGAAGCCTGACCTGAAGGAGCGGTGGGTTTCCCTGATTCCAGCGGGTAAAATGGGGACTCCTGATGATTTAACGGGCGCTGTCACCTTTTTGCTCAGTGATGCTTCTAAATATGTCACTGGCATTGACCTTCGGGTTGATGATGGTTACAGCCTGACTTGAGGAAATCAAAATGTTTCGTTATTCACTGTATACAGTATCTTCATCTGGGTTGTCGTGAGACAGGTAGTTCTGGTATTGGCGTTTGTTTTCTGTCCATCAACGTTGATATTCTCTCTGATCCTGGGTGAGTAGAGTGGTTTCAGGCACTTTTTAGAAGAAGTTGTGATATTTTCGAATTCGATGAATTTGAGTTTGTTCTAAGCTTCAAAGGGAAAAGGCTGAACCTTAAGAAAATTAGGGTTAAACCCATGTGGATACAAACAAGTCAAACATCCGCCGAGGGGAAACAAACCACTCTCTTCTCTCACTTCAGTCGATCATCTCTCCACTACTCCGTACCTACTACTAAGACCTATATCAGTTCCAGCTGAATCTGTCTCCCTCAATCATTTGCTATTCACTGTTTCCGGATTCCGTAAATTCACTTCTGGGAATATGCATTCTAAGAAACCATGAGTTGGACAGAAATCAAGGATAATTCCTTCCTCTTATCTACATAGCCAACTCTGATAATGTACCTGGACTTCCCTTTTATATCGCTCATGTCCCAGAGAAGGACTTCTTCTTCTTCTTCCTGAGTATTGACAATCGAGAGTATTATTCTTCTGTTTAACGATATCCTAAATTCCTAATTATTTACCTACACAATAATGTCGGAAACTATCCCCGAAGGCCTGGTTACAACCTCAAGGATCACTCTGTCATCAGGGCTCCAGAATCCGGACTCTATTGATATCGATGATATTGCTCATCTATGGAAAGGTACTCAGTCTTGCCAGCCCTCCGCTATCCTTGTTCCTTTGCTGATAAAGCTTTGTTTGCGGCCAGTGTATCATACTATCCCGTCTGTGCACGGCAATCACATCGGAACCAGATTGGAATATCTGTTCTGGAGAATATGGGGGAGTAGGCGCATACATGGTACTCTGCGTGGATCTACTGTCACCAGTCTGTTCCTGAGGGTTTCTCAAACCGGACCTTGTTCTTTTCCTGTCCGGCAACAGGAGCCGGTTGGAGAGAGTCGTCATGGAAATGTGCGCAGCATTTCCTTTTTTTATCCTCCGATTGATAATCTTCAACTACTTTATGCTGACAACTGGCTCTACTCCGTTTAGCACGAAGAACAGACGCAGGGAGGAGAGTCGTCAGCTTCAACCGTAAATCATAGCGAGCAGGTACAGGTACAAGAGCCGCAGCCGCAGAATCTATCGCATACTGCGACTCGAAAGACGGCGGCGCCTCGTCCGTCAATTCTGAAGAAACCAATGGGTGCATCTCAAGATATTTTGCAGAAAGATGCACGGCTTCCTGGCGATAGCCCAGGAGACCAGAGTATCACTCGCAAACCATCTAATACCCCAACTTCGCCTAAACCTCCCGTCGGGGACCAGAGCAGTCGTCAAGGAAAGAAGAAGACACAGTTTGTGGCTAGTACTAAGGCAGGTACGAAACGGAGGCCGCCACTCGTACGGCGCAAATCATCTCAATCGTCTTCCACATCCATCACGAGTGCGACGGTTCGCTCGCCGCAGAAATCTTCGGCGTCATCAGAATTGCCGTCCAGTTCAACGTCCAATTTTCCATCGATCGATCCGTACGAGAAGGCAGACGAACGGTTAATACCCAGTAAGCTCTATTTCTTTGTTCAGATTGCTTGTTTCGATTTTCTTTTCCATTCTAGCTTTTCTAACGTCGGCCAGATCCTGGTACCATTTCCCCGGAGTCCTTCAACAGCGAAGGACCAAAAGAAATGACATCCGCCACTTTATCTGCGTGTCAAGTGATTATGAATTCGGAGGATCGTCCAGCGAGTCCAAAACAGACACCGCCGCAAAATCCGTCCATTACGTTAGGCTTCTCCAGGGGCAATGCTCATCGTATTGAGCCGAAGGGTCTGCCTCCTCAGCAAAAGCCACATGAGCGACAACCATCATCCGCATCATTGGTTGAAAAGGATTTCCGAGCCCGTTTTGCCGAAAAGAGGCGCACCACCGCAATCCTAGCGGGACCCTCTAATTTGCGGGCTAGCATGAATCCAGATCTCGCAAGTAGGCACGCTGGACTCTCCCGCAGTGAGAACAGCGACAGCAGTTTGACCGCTGCTCTGAAATCAAACAATCTGGACAGGCCTAATCCTAGTAGTGTACAGACCGGATCAATGTCACTTTCTCCTTGTCCGTCTACGGTCCGAGCTGTCACACCTTCTGAGACTGGTAATCACAGTGCAGGTGAAAGCCATGCGTCGTCATCAACGTTGACCCATGAGGATATTCAACGATTGTCCATACAGCCGCCGACATGATGCTCGGTGCCTTTGCTTTCGAGTGTCAGTCAGGACCGGATAGTTGAGCAAAACTGGATTGCTTTGGAGTTGGACGTGGTGCATTCGCGAGGTTATCTTTACTCCTCCATTTTTAGTACTTGGTTTTTCATTACTTAATTGAAGCAGGCAGGGCATGTAGAGCGTTTTTCAACATAATAATTATTCCATACTTAGATTAGGAATAGACGAACCAGTGTTCAAGCTATTACATCGATACAAGCAATATTTCTCTATACCTGGGAGACCAGCCAAGTAAACGCAAAACAAAACCATAATACGGAGTACCACAGCCCTAACAGCCAAAAGAGAAAGAAAACCCAACTTAAACCCCAACCTTATCCTCAACAACACCCCCAGACGAACCCCCAAAGACCCTCCCCTTAGTCCACCACCTTAAAAACCCCCAAACCCCAGTCAAAAACCAAAGCACCAAATCCGCCAAATCAACCCAAACCGCCCTCTTCATCCTCGTGACCCTATGATCCCCATCACCATTACCTTTCCCAATATACTCGCCCCCAAAAACCCCAAAAAGCACCAACCACAGCACAAAAAGCACACACTCCCACCCAAAAAGCGGCAGATGCAACCCCGTCCGCACCGAGAGCGGCCGCTCCCCAAACTTCGGCACGTAGGGGAGGAGGAGGTAGATGAGGGCCGTGATCGTCGCGAGCGTGGAGACGATCACGGCATACACGCATTTGGGGTGGACGAGGCCGGTGATGGAGTCTGGGTTGTTGGATGTTGTTATCGAGGAGGTGGAGGTGGAGTGGTGGACGTCTTGTCCGTAGAGCCCGATTACGGCGAGGCCGAGGACGAATTGGAGGAAGCGGAGGGTTGTCTCCAGGAAGTTTCTGAGGGGGTTGCGGGGGTCTGTTTCGGGGTTGTAGGCGGTGGTGTTGGTTGTTGTGGTTGTGGTTGTGTTGGTTGGGGGGTTTTCGGTGGGCATGTTTGGTTGTTGTTGTTGTTGTTGTTGGGATTTGCTCTCTTTGTGTTTCTTTGCTTGGGAGGCGCCGAATTTGAAGATTTTGAGGGCTAAGTAGAGCATTTGTGGTATGTCAAGTAGTAGTATGTGGGTTTGTGATGTTGCTTTTTTGTGGAAAGTTGGGTATGCCGGGTCAAGTTTGTTATGTTGTGTTGCGTATTGCAGAGAGTCGCTCTTGCTCTGAATGAATGAGAGATATGGATTATCCACCTAGGAAAGTGCGGCAACGGATGGATGATATATCCGCAATTGAGAATGGAATTCGGAAGGACAAGTACGGTATATAGTCCGTTGTCGTCTGCGCTCAGCGCTATGGACAAATCTCGAGACGGTTTCGTAGTGTCGTTGATGTACCAATGAAAGCAAGCGTCCACTTGGGGGGAGCAATCCGTTTTATGTATGGCCCAAAGGATATAGTCCGGATGAAGGAATGAATTAAAATAGAGACAAAGAGACAATGGTATGGACAGTGAATGGAGTAGATGACAATGTGACAATGGCCTTAGTTGCTTGCTGCCATTCAATGGCACGCAACAAAGACCGGGAGGGAGTGAAAAGAAGAAAGAGAGAAACAAGGACAAAGGGTCAATAAATGAATGGCAGTGTATTCCTTGAAAGAAAGAGGAAGAGAGGACAGTCAATGACTTTATATATGCAGTTAATTGACCATTCTCAGCAACGTGAAACGAACCACTTCACTTCACCTCAAAGAACAAGGATGGAACCTGAGTCGAGTCAAAGCAAGTCATGTCGTCGTCTCGTGTCGTGTCGTCTATGTCCTCCCTCTCCATGCACGTTCTCCTGAAACATGACGAGAATAGTTGTCTCGTTCGCGCGCGCCAAAGGCGTGCTATAAGTAGTACTTCACTACCGCCGTAGTAGGAGTGGTTTGTAGGTATATCATAGCGTTGGGCGAATTAAATCTGCATCATGCCCTGACAGCCTGGCATGTCGGTTTCAACTTCCAAGTATCATAGTATGGAACTTCAACTTGTAATACTATCCAATGGTCAGTATACTAACACAGTTCAAAGGAACGGGGTTGACTTAGAAGATTCACTGCACTTTATTGACGTGGTCGCTGGTTGGTTATGCTAATTATGTTATGTGACAGTTTCAGGTCGCTTGAAGTTGGAGTGTACTTGTATGCAGGATTGGATGTTCAGGATTAAGTGTTAGCGCTGCGTTACATAGCCTTATTGTGCCGACTCGACGAAGCAAGGTCGGTTATTGTCAGGAATTGGGTTGAGGTTCTGCGGTTGAGTGGTTGTCATCGATTTCTTTTTCCGGAGTCCTCTGATTGGTTTAATTGGCGACTTAGAGCCATTATGGGATCCACCAGCGTCAAGACCAAAAGGAGGAAAAAAAAAAGAAAAAAAGAATGGGCCCGAACCGAGATTCGAACTCGGGGCCTCGTGCAATCAGGAATTGTGTTCCCGCTAATTGAAACATTAACATGGTGATCTTTTGGGGCATTATCCGGGGTGGTCGGCACTCACAAGCACGAATCATACCTCTAGACCATCCGGGCTCGTACAATTTCGCTGATTTATCCCCTTATGATATATAAAGTGGCTCTGTATGGTGGCATATTTCACATGAATTCTCTCCATTCCAACTCATCCATCATACGAGTTCTATCTGTCAAGAATTCATACCACAACCAATTGACATAGTTGTATTATTTCTACCGACAAGTCTGACAATAGTCCAAAGCTAACTTTGCTTCTATCCTCAAGCCAATGCAGTGTGCTCTTCTCACGCAAGACGCGGAGTGATTCCTCAAATCACCAACAAGAGAGAATTGACTCCATCCACAAATTTTGGACATCCCAAACAAAACCTTGGCCATTACCATAAGGATGATATGCACCATTAAATCATATCAAGAAGGATTCAAGGCGTATGATATTAGTTGACATGAGTGGGGAGTGGATTCAATAAGAAAGTTTCGCAAGAAAGTCGACGCAACAAAAGGAAAAACAGAAAAGCTCACACGACCCAAGAACGCACCGTCATGAGACAATAACATCGTGAACACATCGATTAAAACAGGCAAATAGGCAAAAGAAACTTAGAAATCGTAAGAAGTAGCGTACTACCCCTGCCGGCCCAATCGTCTGCTTGGCTATCGTCCGAACCAGCGTCTCGACAAATGCACCAGACAATTTTCAGCCGCCATTGTGACGTGAGCCGGCAACTTAATTATCAGGCCGGTGGTCTTGTTCCTCCATCCCTCACGTCGTTGACACCACTAGCACTTCTTGCTTTCTTGGGTATACTTGATGGAGGGACAGAAGACTTTACCGGCGCTGATGACGGAGCAGGCGCAGAAGCAGGCGGTACGGGTTCCTCGTCGTAATCTTCGTATTCATTGGTCGGGCAATCATCTTCGTGGTGGTAGCACTGGGCTTCCATAGCCGCTCTATCGCAGCATCCTTGGTGGTGTTGATGATTGGTTTGCTGCGCCGCTGCAGACTTCTTAGTCGCTTTTTTCCCCTTGCGCCCCTTCATCTTTGCTTTCTCCAGTAACCGCTTTTTCTCTGCTAGGTGTTTTCGCTCTTTTCGGTCTTTAATTTCATATTGCCGGATCAACGCCTCAGGTGGGTGGCCGAAAATACTTTCATATTCGCAAAATTCACAAATCCAGACGTCCTCCGTCGCCGGTGGGTGATGAAGGTTAGCATATTGTTGTTGAATCTTGCGCTGACGCGCTGCCAACGCATATAGACTTCCAGGTGATCTTTTTTTCTTCCTGCCTGTGCCACCTGTCTCGTTACCCTGTCCTTGCTGTTGCTGTTGCTGCTGCTGCTGCTGACCCGCCTGCGTATGTGATGTCATGTTGGGGCTTGTTTGCGTTCCTTGCGTTGAAAATCCACGTTGAGTTTGCGATGACATTGGGAGAGAAGCAGACGATCGGTATTGTTGCTGCTGCCGTTGCTGTAGTGCATAGGTACTCTGCGCCTGCAAAGCCATTCCCTTTGAGGAATCCGACTCACAGGTAAAAGTAAACTGGGTTTTTGTGGGTGACTTATGCTGTCGATCAAGCAAGCTGGTGTTGTCTGAAGCGTTGGGAGACGAGGAGAGCACTGCAGCATTTGCTATGGCGGTCGAGATGATTCCTTGATCGTTTTTAGCGGAGTTCTCGCCTACTTGGGTGATTTTGAGTCAGCGACACATAAGAGAGTTCGCAAATAAATCCAAATGAACGATACCTATTGAGTCTGACGAAGATAAGTGTTGGTCACGACGATTTACTCGACTATTTGCCCAGCCATTCTGATTATGAACAGTTAGTGGGCCTCTTCCGCTGCTGCTACGAGCAACACCGCGCGAGAACCGTCCTCTGCCAGATCCGGAAATTCCATTGCTTACAGGCGAAGCTGGATTTCCGGTGCCATAATATGTACCAGTGTTGATACCGTCGCTTCCAGCTGCCTCGGAAATCGCCGATTCAGGCCCTGAGAGACCCATGTTTGCAAAGTCCTGTGACAGAGTTGACTGATGGTTGCTTAAACTGGCAGGTGTCGGAATCTTGCGTTTCTTTTTATTGTTGGTATTCTCGAACGCATCATAACCGTCAGGCCCCACGAATGACTTGACCTCGGACCCATCGAAGCTACCTGCATATTTTGGCGGACGAGCATTCTGGGGGGTAGGAGACAATGAAGAACCACGGAAGCCTGTACTTCGACGAACAACTACAGGACCATCCTCATCATCGGTTTCGTAGTCGACACCATTTTCGTAGGTATGACGGTGATCACACGCAGAACTGTGCTCTTGGCTCTCGCTGTCAATATCCGGTTGCACGTAGGCTCTGGCGTCATCGGTCAAATCCCCGTTATCAGCAGTCGAACCGTAGAAGAGTTGCGTAACCGGAGGAGACAGAGGGTATAGGATGGAGCCGGCGGCCTCTGACGGTAGGCGGGAACGGAGGGAACGTTTTGGAAGGGGCCGAATCAGTCTGCCTGGGTAGACGGGAGAGGGTGTATCGGGGGCCGAACTGAACGGTCCGTCTGCAGGTAGAAGTAGCGTCAGTAATGAGCAAGCTAGATTTCCCGAGTTCTTAAAAGCGTGTACAGTCACACTTTCAGGAAAACGGGATGGTTGTCCAAAAGAACGAGTACACACTCATCTGCAGACACGTACGGAACGTAGCAGCCATCATGCCGAGCTACCAACGAGTCGCCCTCAACAACCTCAATTGTCAAGCCAGGAAACCCAGCTTAATCGTACGCTGTATACCCCTGACTTCTTGCCGTTGGGTTTACTCTTGCTCTAAGTCACACTCACAGTTGGTCAGTACATAGTAATTCTAACCAATACGGAAACGCGAGGTACGTACGACACGAGTTACTACTACTGGACAAGTAGCACTCAGGCTGGAGTTCCCACAGTTCCCGTACTTTCGTAGAAGACGACAGTGGGACTTTTGGCCCCCGGAGAAAGAGAGGACAACTTACCCACAAATGATAAGTAATCAGCACCGGCAGAAAGCCGACAGACGGAGGTTTAGTAGACAAGTGAGGGGAGGATAGATGCCGAGAGAGGACGGCAAGCAGACTGGGAGGAAGAGCAAGATAATGCAGACAAGCTAGAAGGAGAGATGATGGCAGGTAGAGTTGGACGAAGGAGATCTAAGAATAGAGACTGGAGGAGCTTCGACGACGACGACTGGACGAGGAGGAGGACGAGGTGACGGGATAACATAATTCCAAGTCACTGACACTTCCAAATACGGTTAGACTGCCACTTCGGCAACTTGGGGCTGCTATACCCTTTTGGGAAATACCCCTCTCATCCAGGTCCCCTCCTCCGGTCTTCTCTATTACTACTGTCTACTTACTGTAGTTTACATCCATTCTAGTGAGGATTAAAAGAGATAGAGAGCAGTGTTGGATATGTCACTGAGTTGCTTGATTCATCCTCTATGATGCAGTTCATTTCTAGCTATTTGGTTAGCAGGTATCTTGCCAGTTGCTGCCCCGCTCTCATACAGCTGATGTTCAGGAACACCCATTGATCGCGTCCAAAATCGAGACACGACGTTGATGCTCAGCCTTGATATAGCTTGCGGTCGAATGAGAAGACATATAGTAGGGATCTGTCGGCTATAACCATATTTTGCACCAGGTCAGGACGGTCTGTTTATTCTTGTATACCCTCCGCGGGCAAGTGTTGTTCGTACTGCACGGCAATGTTAGCTCTCGTTGACGACAGCAAAAGACTCGAGTGAAAGCTCTTATAAGGTTGAAGTGCTGAGAGCCTGAGAAGGACCGTTGTGACCGTTGCCAGCTATGAAGAGACCCTCGAGTATACCACATCCGCAGTCAACAGACTCAACACAATTGTTCCTTGATATCCCAATGGATATGCGCTGTAGGCCAATTCTTCCATTAGGACAGGATCCCCCACAAACCCGCAATGATATAAATAAGTGATAAATCGGTAATAAACGAGCGAGGCGAGAARAAAAAAAAAAAAAAAAAAAAAAGGACTAAAAGAAGCAAGTCAATGTGAAAGACCAGTTGACAGCTTGATAAACAGGACTAGCTTAAGAGATACCCAAGAACAGACTTATGTCAGTGCTTCTTCTCCGAGTGCAGGAAAAAATCACTGCAATTCCGGTTCTCTTCTCCTCCTCCTCCTCCTCCTCCTCCTCCACTTCAATCTACTTCTTAATATGTAGTCGCTTGGAACTCTGCTTCGGCTCTCAAATCGCAGCTTTAATCGCATTCTTTTTTCCCTTCTCAATTGCTTCTTCTGCTTCCTTTTCTACGACTAATTCCGAGGGTTGGCTGGCTATTACATAGGCCTCTGCCTACTACTGCTAGGCTTCAAGTCTCCGCGCGATAGCTCTACTCGAGCCATCGCTCACTACGGCTTTTCCTTTCCTATCCTTCCATCGTCAAGACAGCCAGTTTACTCCTGCATGTCTTTCAATAGAGAATCTTCGGTTACCGCCGCCATGACTCCTCGCCGTTCTTCTCGCGCCCGAACCACTCAACCTCCGCCCTCAATTCCTCATCTCTCAAGCTCTTCCAGTTCGTCTAACCCTCATGGTCGAGGTGAGAGGAGCACCCGTTCGAACCACAAAGTCCCTTCCCCTCGAAGATCTTCGACTCAAAGATCTCTATCCTCCGACGATCCTGACTCCGGCTCCAAACCCGAGTTTCCACAGACGCGCCAGCGCCAGCGCGCTCGAGACGATGAAGACCACGATCATAAACCAAATTCCGCTCAACAGGAAAATAACTACGATGATGGAGAGGAGGAGGAGATAACGAGATGCCTTTGCAATCAGCAGGAATATCCTGGCCTACCGCCTTCTCGTCGAGAAGCTCTCGATGGTGGTGGTGGTGGTGGTGGTGGTGATGCTGGCTCAGGTTCCGGCGTTAATCATGAGGGTGCGTCGAATCTACCAGCTGATTCATCTGATATGCCACCGGATGAAATTGGCAGCATGTTCATCCAGTGCGATACTTGCAAGGTTTGGCAGCACGGTGGCTGTGTGGGTATAATGGACGAGGCCATGAGCCCCGATGAGTATTTCTGTGAAGAATGTCGAAAGGACCTTCACACTGTCAAATCGGAACCAAATGGGTAAGCATGGTTTATTCCCTGATGTCGTTATTTGGCTGAAGCGCACAATTGCCTTGATTCATTTGAAGTCGTGCTTTGTTGCTTTTCTCCACGTCGCGTCTCGATTGCTGCATGCACTCGATTTGCTGCAATACAACACCTGCTCTTTCTCTTGTTCATTCGACAAATGCTCATCATGCGCGAACATTACTTACGATATCGCAGACAGTACTCGTCCCAATATCTTCCCGTTGCCCCAGCCCCATCCCCACCTCCATCCTCCCGAGGCTCTTCTAAAGACTCCAGAACCTCCAAAAGCGCTCGTTCACGACAGAACGACACCCCTGCCGCAAAACGCCGTTCTACCAACAATAGCCGCGAGGCTGCCTACGACGAAGAGGAGCAACTGCGACGTGCTATCGAAGAGAGCAAGGGAGAGTCTAGAACTAGTCCGGAAGAAGTTACTACGAGGCGAGGAAAGAGAAGTCGAAGTGACAGCGAAGCGTAAGTATTGTGGTGATAATGTTGATGGGTTATATCCGGCTTAGACGATAGTGCGATGCTGACATCTGCGCCTGCCTGTCTAGTAACAAACAAGCCGCAAAGAGACAACGCACAGGCTCAGTATCTCCAGCATCTGCCTCGAAACGAAGTCATTCCTTGTCCCAACCTGCTTCAGAGGACGAAGCCAAGACGAAAGCGGCTACGAACGGTGTCAGAAAGCAAAGAGCACAAGCGCGTAACCAGCGCGAAAACGAAACAAAAGACACAGAAGAAGTTGAACAAGAACCTGCGGCGTCCGCCAGCAATGGTAGGAAAGGACGATCCGAGCAGCGACGAGGAGAATGTGAGTTGTGACTTTGACCGCTTTGTTAGCGCTTGACAAAACTAACGACCTACTTCTTAGCTGAATTCGATCACGGTGCCGAGTCACCATCAAAGACCCTTGTTAATGGACCTGAACCCGAAGCAGAGCCGTCCCATCCAAGCCCTGGTCCCCCTGTTCCCGCCCAAGCCCAAGAACCCGCTCCTGCCCGTCCGTCAACCCGCAAGTCCGGTCGTCCACCTATGCGCCGTGGAGCTCGTGGGCGTAATCAGTATACGAGGGATCGAGATTTCAACATGAACGGTACGGATTTGACGAATTCTCCACGCCGTGGGTATTCGCATGATGTCGGTGTAGACTCGCCCAGGCCAAACGGGACGCACACTAATGGAGGGGAGTCGGGTAAACCGAGTCGACCCCGATATATGAACCCGCAGCGTACGACAATGAACGAAATGAAGAGGCGCGTTGCTGCTATCCTCGAATTCATCTCACGCATGCAGGTTGAGATGGCTGCAGCGGGTGAGAACTCCTCCACTCCGACCAGCAACGGGGATCGACCAAACGGTACTATCTCCAAAGACGTTGCCAGACATCTCGAGAATGCAATGCAATCAATGGCCGGCGAAAACGAAGGATCTGGGCAGGCTAAAGATAGCGCGGCCGATCCGACACCAAAAGAAAAAGACTTCAAGGATCTAAGCAGCATTGAGATGATGGATGTACTAACGCGCCACCTTCTCAAGTGGCAGCAGGAATATGGGAAATTCGGTGAGAGGTGAAGAAGCGCTTCTGACGCCTAGGTTGTCCGCCCAGCTGGGTTCTTCTCGTCGTTCGACTCTGTTTTATTCGAATTTACGTCTCAGCGATTGCTACGCAACGATACCCTTTCGTCTTTGCGGGATGGATGCTTGGATATCTCCATTCTAGATTCCACTATCCCGACATGCTTTTATTGTACATTGATTCGTTATCCTTTTGCTTTTCGTCGTCACCGCACAAGTCTCACGACACGAACATCTTCCACGACCTTTCAAGTCGTCATTGACTTGGAAACTTCTCTCTCTCTTTGTCCGAATCTAGACACGACCCGGCGTTAACGGTATCTAATACTCTGGTCTTTTCGCAATGTCCATATGTACTCCGCTCGGTTCATGTTTTCTTCTTTTCCTTCCTAAGGGACGGAACCCTATTTCAAAAAGTATGATACGGAGTTTGTTCACAAATGTGTTTTTTTCTTTCAACTTGCTTCCTCTGGCGAATCCGGTTTGGGGGCTTATTATGTATAAGGCGTCCCGTCGATCTTATATCATCTTGTCTGTCAGGTTTTGTCTTTTCTTTTTGCTGTACGTTGTACGTTTCTTGCTTCTGATGTGATGTGATGTGATGTGATGCGATATCAAACCCAGGCGTTGTTTCTTTTTATTTCCTGGGGGAATGGATCTATGGTTTTCGTCTTTTTGCTGGTGTAATTGGGTGTTTCGAGTTGGTGAGCTCTTGCTTTTGCTGAGGCTTCTTAGGACAGTTGAGTTAGGGAAATCCGACGGGTTAATGGTAACTCACCCAGCATTGATATAAGTGAACATGAAGTGTCTTGTCTATATATTATACAGCCTTGGTATCGTACAAGTATCGTAGCCCATGATGGAGATAGATATAGCAATAATGCAAACCCCTTCCCAAATATAACTCCAATCCGTATTCATGCGAGCAGAGAAGAGAAGATATCGAAGGACCAACAAAATAGCGCCGCTCCAATAATCGGTGCAACAGCAATCGGTATCAAAAGGGGACAATGTCAAGCGACAGACAAGAAGCACCGAGCAGAACATAAACAACCCGCCCAAACAAACACACAAACAGCCCGAACCCAACTATCCAAGCCATATATATCTATATCTCAATCTCATCACCCTTCCCTCCCATTCTCCCAAGGACAGAACAAGGACAAGAACAGGGACAAGGACAAGAAGAAGCTCTTTACAACCCCCGAGTCTTCTCAGGATCCATCTGAACCTCATCCCCGCTGACCTCCTTGACGGGCTGAAACGCAGGTTTCCCGGCGTATAGCTGTTCGGGCTTCTTACTGTTGAGTTCTCTGGAGACCGAGAGCGGTTGGTTTCCGCGGAAGCGTTTGCGCATGTCGATTAGGCCGCGTCTATGCCATTGTTAGACAATTCATCCATCCAATCCATATATCCATATATCCATTGATTGATACGAAATCATTCCGAAACCAAGACCAAAACCAAAGCATGACATGACAATTCGAGCGTCAAGTGGACTTGCTCCAAGCTCCAAAAAACTTCAAACTCACTTGCACTCCGTGAATCCCCTCCGTAATTGTTGGCATCTCGTGGGTAAGTCTTCGCTGGCTAGGCATTCTCGCGGCGTGCGGCGATCGACCATGATGCAGTCGGATTCTTGGAGGCATTCTGCCAGTGCTTGTCCTGGTGGTGTGTTAGTTTGTTGATGTTTGCTTGGGTTGGGTTCTCCGGGTGAGGGTAGGGTAAGGCTTACTGATATCCTTGCATGAACTGGGCATTTTGAGTATGATATGTTATGTACTCCGTATGCGGATTTGAATTGGAATTGTTGCCGGCTGTCTGTCAATAATGCTGCCGCTGTTCCTCCGTCTGTTGGTTGATCGTCGGTGCATGATTACATAATCGCCGTTATCGATAAAAACCGATAAATCGATCGCATAGACCACCGTCTGTCGCATTCTTAGACTCATAGTCTACTCTGTACATGCAGATCTGTTCTTTATGAAACCTTTGACACTGCAACAAAAGGTGCAGACTGCGCCTTAAGCGTCTCCGTCTCGTCTGAGCATGATGTCTCGAGTGCCTCTGATCGGTAGACTCTTCTGGTGAGTTGTGTCTATGTCTATCGCCCGACCAACGTCATTCATTCTTCGCTGCCCCGAGTCCAGAGCCCAGGCGAGCCGCGAATGGTGCAGGTTCGCGAACTCGATAGGAATGGTGAGACTGATGAGTCTTTAATTGCGGCTAGGTTTGAGTATCTTGCGCTTTTCTGTTCGTTTATCTTTATCGTGGTGGAACAGGTTGTTCAGGTGGTTACTTCTTGTCTTCGTGAGTCGATACCTGCGCGGCCTGCGCCTGGCTTGGTTGTTGGTGGCTATATATAGGGTTGGTTGGTTGGCTGGCTTGATCGCATTGTATATTAATTTGGAGCAGCGGAACAGGTGATTCGTCTTTTGTACAACCAGTCCAAATCCCTGTACGACTTACTATTTCCCATCAAACGTGACAAGTACTCGCGGTTTGCCGCCTCTATCGCGGAAGCTTCTGACTTCACAGACATATGCAACCTGTTCGGCTACTTGACCGAGGAGCACATTGTGCAAACCGGCGATGGCTACTTGCTAGGCCTGCACCGGCTGCCATGCCGAAAGGGAGAGGAGCATCTACGAGTCAATCAAGGCGCAGGGAGTGTGCAGAAGAAAGTCGTCTACCTTCACCACGGTCTGCTCATGTCTAGTGAGGTATGGGTCTGTTTAACCGAGGAGACACGGAGTCTGGCCTTCCAGCTCGTCGAACAGGGCTACGATGTCTGGCTGGGGAATAACCGGGGCAACAAGTACTCGAAGAAATCGGTCAAGCATTCGCCCATCAGCAACGAGTTCTGGAGCTTCTCCATCGATGAGTTCGCGCTGTACGACGTCCCGGATAGCATCGGGTATATCCTGGAGGTGACCGGTCAGCCGTCGCTGTCGTATATCGGGTTTTCGCAGGGCTCGGCGCAGGCGTTTGCTGCTCTCTCGATCCACCCGTACCTGAATCAGAAGATCGACGTCTTCGTTGCCCTCGCGCCTGCCATGGCGCCCGCGAGGCTTTCCAATCCAACCGTCGACTCGCTCATGAAGGCCTCGCCCGACTTCCTGTACCTCCTCTTTGGCCGGCGGAGCATTCTCAGCTCCACGACTATGTGGCAGACAATCCTCTACCCGCCTCTGTACACCCGCATCATTGACATGTCCCTGTCAAGTCTTTTCAACTGGAAGTGCAAGAACATCAGCCGCTACCAGAAGCTCGCGGCCTACACGCACCTATTTTCCTTCACCAGCACCAAGTCCATCGTCCATTGGTTCCAGATCATCCGCAACAAAACATTCCAGTTCTTCGACGACGAGATCCGCGTCCCGTTCAGCGTCGGGGCGAGTCATCGCTTCTACAAACCCGCCAAATACCCAACGAGAAACATCCGAACACCCATCGTTCTCCTGTACGGTGGGAGCGACAGCTTGGTCGACATCGACGTCATGCTGCAGCGTTTGCCCCGCGGTACCGTCGCGAAGTCCTTCCCCAAGTACGAGCATCTTGACTTCTTGTGGGCGGCGGATGTGGATCAGCTCGTGTTTAGTCATGTCTTCGATGCGCTGGAGCATCATGGCCGCACTGTCTTTGGTAAGGATCATGGTCAGGCTTCGTTTGTTTCCAATTGTGCCGTGTGGCATAGGGAGCCCGGGTCTGAACTGAAGGTTCAAAAGTAATATCATGGCGAGTGGAGCAGGTCTCGATTCGGGGATTCGAATTTGATCCCCTACCTACTTGAGCGCTCAGTGCGTTGTTTGTCTGCGACTCTAGTCTCTGCGGTAACCGATGATTTGTCGTTAAACCGAGACCGGGCGAAGAAAACATACGTTGAGATCAGGAGATCAGGGTGACTCTCGCTTGATTCCGCACCCTTTTGTAAGTTTTAATTATAATATTGCTATCATAATACGATCCGACTATATAATTCTCCGTGCACTCGTGTATGTCGGAGTCCATCAATTCATACATTCATGTTATGTTAAGATTAATACAGACGGATCTACATACGAGCTTGGGGCTGCGACAGGCTGGGGGCTACGCACACTGGGATTTGAAGGAGATACGGAGACCTCTGCGACCTAAGACGTTGCGGAGGGAGTTTTTGCGTTGTTGGTATGTAATGGTGGGAGTAGATTACGGTACAGCATAGAGGCCAAACGTGCTATTGTTAACATCTAAGAGCCAATCAGATTGCTGGATCTGGGGGATGGCGAAATTTCTGACCGTAAGGTTGCTTCCGGTCGCTTCGCTCCCTCCGCAAATTAAACCATCCCAGAGAAAGTTCAGAGCCAACCACTCGGTCTCGCTCATGTCTCTTCTGCTTCCCCAAGAACGATAGTGCCATTCCCGGTGGTCCTTGGGAAATACTAGTGTCTCAGCACAGACGAGTTGACGGATACATACCCGTATGCTTAGATGCTGCCCGTACCGTGGACAATTAATTGATGGATCGAGCTATGATAGCTTCCAAACCCCAAATCCAAACCCAAGCCCAAAGCCTCGGACCGACAATCCCTGTCATTGCTGCATTAGCGAGGTGCCGACCGGACCCGGCCAGTGACTGAGTTGGCCAATTTTGCCTAGGTTCCGGTAGTGTAGTACTTTTAGGAGAGATAGTGAGATAGTAGGTAGTAGTGAGTACCAACTGCTAGTTACTTACCACATAGTAGTACTATGTATTCCTACGGTCCTACCAGACTGCTAACTATATGTACTAGGACATACCCAGCTGCCGCTAGGTCCTGTGACATGGTCTACCACTTCGGCATCTAGCCTAGCGATGCGATTCCAAGAGCATCGACCATGGACATACAAGAGTGTAGGTACATGTACGTCCAACATCAAAGGCCTGGGGAAACACGTCACTAGGTATATGTAGACGGAAAGGCGCTAGACGAGGACAGATCGAGAGCGCAATATATAAATGTTGCCAATGCTACCGATGTGACGGCTTCAGTTAGAGATCGAGCTGTAGTCTTTTGCATTTAACGCAGCGGTTATCCTGCGTGGATGCGCCTATACCTATAGGTACCCCGTACGTAGATCGATGGAACCGGTCTAAGTCGCGGACGGTCTCCTCCGTCCGCTACCGTATGACCACGACGAAAATGACTTGATTATCAAGTTAATGCCGAGTCTGAGGCATGACGACGCGCTTCGCCGCTCCGATATTGATCATTGATCAGACATGATGAGCGCACACTAGGTATATCCAACATCCAACGGGAAGCACGACGTATTGATATTCTGGCAGAAAGCAAGGCGACTCCGGGATGAAGATGAAGCCATTACCAGAACGCGCGGAGTCGGACTGGCCAGTGGCATCAGCGACCTGAGAATATCAGAGAGAGAACTGATGAGCCTCCAGGTAGGTATCCCGAAACTGGCCTCGGTTGGTTGAGTTCCTTCACACTTACGCAATGATGCATCAGCAAAGAAAACAACCAAAAATAAGTTATTTGAAGTGATCCGAAGTATTTGAAGCAATAGTATATAGCCTAATAGTGTTCTATTTGCGAATCGACCTCGTTGCCGGTAATCGATTTCCACCGGAAATTTGTCTACATATAGAACTTCTCCTCCCTCTGACATCCATCCAATCCTGTAGCCATAGACCTGGTAGGTACAGTATCGGCCCTCATTGACATTCCAAGCCAAGTTTCCGAAGAACTCCAATCGACCGCCATCGGCCGCCTCCTTGCTTGCTTTTTCCTTCCATCCCTCCCTCCATCCCTCCTTTCCTTTCCTTTCTCTTTTCTCTCCCTCCTTCTCATAAACTGGGACGTCGATCTTTCGCTATATCGTTTTATATATCTGTTTTCCTTCTTCTCTTTTCTCTCTCTCGATTCGGATCATTTGCCTCCCCGTTTAGGTACCGAGTACGGTCTTGTCGAACGTCTACCTACATCTACATCTACTACGAATCGCACATACGCACGTCTGAGAGAAATTTTCGGTATAAGGAAGATTATTGACCGAGACGGAAGAGCGAGAATACGAATACATCGATAGACTTGCGTGCGAAAGAGCAAAACAAAAGGGAATAGGAAAATACTGCTGAGCGAGCGAGTGTACGCGTCGAATTCATTTCGAGCCGAGGAAAGAAAAAGCGATATCGTGACACGATCTGTTTAGTTCGATTCAATCCGAGTTCGCTTTGCATATACATAGGATCTGTGCCGGGGTGAGAAACGACTCGCATCGCGCTACGTGCATACATACGCCACGGAAGAGAAAGACCAGACAGAATCAACGACGAACCGCGAGGGTCAAATTAACCCTTAAGCTCCAGGAGTTACAATCTCTCTATCTACATCTCTCAATGCGGCCACAGTGAGTGAAACCGAAAACAAAACTACCAAATATTGGCTTTTTTTAAAAAGAAGAGCCCAATAATTTCCCATTCTCTTATATATAAAAAAAATCCCTGACCATACCGTCTTCTGTCCTTGTTCTTCTTTCTTCTCTACAGGCGAGAATATCACATCGTTGTGCTGGGTGCCGGTAGGCATGATCTCTCACATAACTCTTTTCCTCCTCCTCCTCCTCCTCCTCCTCCTCCCAACGTAATCATGCGGTGTCACTGATGATTATGCCTCTTTCTGCATATAGGTGGTGTTGGGAAGAGTTGTCTTACTGGTAAATAAACACATCCGAGTTTGGATTTCTTGCGATATATTATGGCTCTTTCTTTTTTGTTAGACACGCTTGCTGATGGATCGATCCGGTCTCTTTCAGCCCAATTCGTCCAGAATGTTTGGATTGAGAGCTATGATCCCACTATTGAAGATTCGTACCGTAAACAGATAGATGTAGATGTATGTTCTCTCTCTCTTTTCTTTGTGATATTATGGTTGTTCGGTGATATTTGCTGACTCTTTTAGGGCCGGCAATGTATTCTGGAAATGTAGGTGCTGCCAGCATACCTCCTAGTCACTCCACTGACCAGATTTGATATCAAACCTACAGACTTGACACAGCAGGAACAGAGCAATTCAGTAAGTTCCAGTCACCCATACCGCCGGTACATACATACTGTACTAACCACATCCCCCAGCGGCCATGAGGTAACAAGCGAACCAACCAACCAACCAACCCAGCATCCACCCCAACTAACAAAGAACAAAAAAACCCAGAGAACTCTACATGAAACAAGGCCAAGGCTTCCTCCTCGTCTTCTCAATAACCAGCATGTCCTCACTAAGCGAACTCTCCGAACTCCGCGAACAAATCACCCGCATCAAAGACGACGAAAACGTCCCCATCGTCATCGTCGGCAACAAGTCCGACCTCGAGGACGACCGCGACGTGCCCCGCGCGCGCGCCTTCGCGCTGTCCCAGTCGTGGGACAACGCGCCGTACTACGAGACGTCGGCGCGGCGGAAGGCGAATGTGAATGAGGTGTTTGTGGACCTTTGTCGGCAGATTATTATGAAGGATATGCAGGGGAGTGCGAAGGGGAATGAGTTGCTGATGAGGAGGAGGGGGGAGGGGTTGGGGTCTGTTGCGCGGAAGGAGAGGAAGAAGGGGTCGAAGCGGAGGGGGAATTGTGTTGTTTTGTGAGTTGGTTCAACTTGGTTGGGTTGGGTTTTCTTTTTGCTTGGTTTGGTTTTTTGCTGTTTTATAGGTTGTCTGTTTTGTGTCTTCTGTTGGCTTGCTTTGATGTCTTGATGCCGCTGTATGTTGGTTCAATGGGTTGGCATCATGTGTTCGTTTATACTCCTAGGTATACCAGACGGCTCTGTTGAGGCACTTGTGCAAGCATCTGTTTCTTTTAAGATGCGGATTATATTGATATACAGTGTCATTCATCCTCTATACTCTGTATTATGGTATTATTATCACTCATCACTGGCAGGAACCGAGACTGGGGCTGGATGGACGGAGGTATCATATCAATATCCAGTTCAGAATGGTTTCAACATGCCGAAATGAAACAGCAGACCCAAGAAACAAGCCAAGCAAACGGAGAGGAAATAGGAAAACGGGAAAAGGACATTAACAGTAAATAACGCCTATAAATGCTCATCAGTAACAGTCAACACGAAACACATTGGTCAATTGCAACCGATGCCATGCTCTCCAGCTCGATTTGAACATATGATATCAACAACTTCGCGTATTTATGTAGCAGGCGATCTATGATATAAATAAGAAGAACTCCAAAGACAAAAGCGCATTCAATATCAATTGATCCCGTCATGATCAATGAATCGGTGATGATAATCTCCCGCGTACAACCAACCAGATAGTTGATAAACAATATCGGAATCCCAGACAGGAAAGACAAGATATTATTATTCTTTTGAAAATGGCACCAAATGAAGTCGAAAAGCCAGAAGTCCGCCCTTAGGTATCGTACCGTAATTTTTTATGGATGCAAAACGTCTTTGGAAAATGGTAGGTGCCAGCCTCGTAGCGGATACCCAGCATGTATGCTTCAACCAGGCTGAGGAACATTCCGGTGAAGAATGGGAATGTTTCCAGTCAATGCTGAAAGTATCAATTTCACACGACGTTGGCATTATGTGTTCGTTCTCCTGAAGGACTTGGAGTAGAGATCTGGCCTTTCAATCCGTGAAATGAGTATCTTCTTGTCATCATTCTTCTCCGGCTGAGTATTCGTAGGGCAAATATTATCCAGAGGAATCAGTATCATGAACAACACATATGCTGTTTGAAAAACAATTCATCCAGTAAGCATTCTTGTCGGGTCTGAATTCCGGAAGCATGAATTCCCATTATGTACTAACAAAAAATGGATTGAAGGTTGTTTGAAATCCTTCAAGAGGCACTGAAGTGACACAAAACCCTTCTACCAGGGTCGACGTGGTTCTGATCCTCTTCCTGGTTGTAATCTAGGTCCGCGGTCCGGGAATGCCGACTCAGGAGTATATCTTGGTTCCATCCTAGGTCCCGGGGCTTGGTACGTCGACTCCGGAGTATATCTCGGTTCCAATCCTATCGAAGCAGTTAAAGTAGGATAAGATGTTGCTGAAGACACGGGAGAGTAATCTAGCTCGTCCTGATAACTTCCTGGCCCGGTATATCTAGGGGCGTGGCTCCTCATATTACTATCGTAACCAGGCCCAGGATTGCTAGTGTATATGTATGCTGGAGGTGTATCAGAAGCAGTAGTGATTGCTGGCTGGCTGGCGTTGGTGTAAGGAGGAGGAGGAGCAGGAGAAGGAGGGTGATATGGACTTTTGCTTGGTCCAAAGGGCGAGTTACTGGTGGGGTATGGTGGTGGTGGAGGAGGAGGAGGATAATGAACTGGAGGCATCGAGCCATACGAGGCGGGTGTGTAGGGAGCCGCCGGAGGAGCAGTAACCGGAACGGGAGGGGACGAAGCAGGCGGTGGGCGTGCACCAACTGGGTAGTGACCCTGCGGGGGCATGTCCGGGTAATGGGGCATATTCGGCATGTGCTTGCAGCTACCCTCGTCGGGTCTACTACTGCGTGCTAATTCGCGTGCCAATTCAGCTTCCCAGCGAGCAGAGTCGGCCTTACGATCAGCAATCATTTCCTGTCGTTTAAATTCGATTAGCACAGAGATCCTTCCCTCATGTTCCTGGGGAATGGATCAACTTACAGGCGTGTGGTTTCGATTATTCGAGGGAGGTATGTCGGGGAAATGCGGCATATTTGGCATGTGCTTGTAGCTACCTTTGTCAGGTCTACTACTGCGTGCTATTTCGCGTGCTAATTCAGCTTCCCAGCGAGCAGAGTCGACTTTAAGATCAGCAATCATTTCCTGTAATTCAATCTCGATTAGCACAGAGCTTCTTCCCTCCATTCACGTTCCCGGGAATGAATCAACTTACAGATGTAAGGTTTCGATAAGCTCGAATAATATAACCAGGGTGACCCTGTGATTATTGGTTTACTCCGTGATTAGTGATAATACTTTTAACAGCAAAAGAAAACCGACGGAATGTTCTTAAGAATTGTATGGGAGGCAAACATTGTGTGTCCCAGGTCTCACTAGGGCGTCATTCCCAAGATAACGGCAAATGTCCGCTTGAATAACCTGGCGACTTATCCCCTCTCCATCAATGAAATATTCGTTTAGACGCTCGGGGCGTCGTTCCTCAAATGGGAAAGGACGTCCAGTCATGGCGTCCAAGGAAGAACAGAATAGGCTTGATGATGAGCAACGATGAAACCCGTACTAAGGCAGTAACAACAACGAGTCCAACGGATTCACTTGGGTCCAGGCAATCCAGGTATACGGGCAATGGCCAGAAGAAATCCAACGGAATAGTAATTGAAGAAATCAATGAAACAGAAGAAAATAACGAGAATCAATGCGGTCCTATCTCCTTATGGCTTGGCTTCTTTTTCTTCTTTTTCTCCTCGTGGAAGGAAACAAAAACACAGCACTATCCAAGGAGCATCCGGGCAATCCAGGGCTAGCAATGCAGAGAAAGAGAGAGATCCGAATCTGGCTTAAATTGTCACACGAACACACAGATGAATCATTAACAGGCAAGAGTCGAAAGACGGAAACATGGACTGCAAGTTTAGCAGTGGTAATGAACTTGGTTCCAGGGATTAGAATTCCACATCAATCAGCAAGGCCTGTATAATAGGAACAAGAATCTCCGGCGACGAATTCCGTCTTGGGCAAAGAAATAAATCTGAACTAAGGCGTGAAAGCAATCCGGGAAGGTCCAGCAGACGATGGGATTCCAAGATACAGATGGTTGATTAACGAATGAGAAATGGCTCCTTAAAAGAAAAGCGAGAGAATTTTTTCTCCGGATGTGTGTCTTCAGTGATTCTGTCCTCTGGATTGATACTTGATTCTCTTCTGGGATGGATTTCTCGGAGATCCAGGTGCACATCCACACAGTTTGAGACGATAGAAGGAGGAATTGTCAGGACATATCAGGAGCAGAGAAGAGTACAAGAGGAGGGATGGAGAAGAGGAGCGTTCAGGTTAAGGTAGAGAAGAGAAGGAAAGAAGGGAGAGAAGAGGAAAAGAAAGAAACGGACCCGACTGAAAAGGGATTATCAAATCGGAAGATGGCTGCTAAGTTAACTGCTTTGGGCGACCAACTCACTCTCCACTGATATTCTGGACAATCTTTGACTCTCTGATCTGCAGCAGGGCCTCAGCCCGGGCCTGCAACGGATGAGTGATGCTGGTACGTTAACCGATGCTGGTGGTGGTGGCTCCTGTTGGGCATGAATGGATGCGGTTAGTTGGGCATACATACACGGCGGTGATGCGGTGGTTTCGCAAAAGTATTCGCCGATCTGCCAGTGTGGGTCTAACGGGGAACGAGCAAATACTTTTGATCCCATACCTACAGTCATCGTCCACCGTCACTCAACTCCAGAGCGAAAGTACGGAGTACCTAATAAATGATGACTCGTAGGGCTGTTGTCGAATACAGATATTCGACGTTTTGATGTATATTCGAGTATCGTATTCGACGTCTAAAAGCCGTCGAATAAATATTCGATATCGTATTCGCCGTCTCAAATCACGTCGAATAAATATCGCCGTCGGTACTGCCGATATTCGTCGGATATCGACTTTCGTCACGTGCTCGGAAAATTTAATTTCCGCCGCCATAATAAGAAGGTGGTGCTATCATATTGTACATTGTATGCTCTCAAATGACCTGTCCAAAAAGTTACAGCGTACAGAGCATGATAATCAAATAAATGTCTCACTTTAAGATGAAAGAAATAAAAATAGTAGTTGTTATGGGACTAAAAAAGCGAAAGAACACACCAGAAACAATCGAGGGGACACTGGAAGTTTCTATGGGTACCTAAACGCGTAGGTTAACGCGTAGGTTAACGCGTAGGTTAACGCGTAGGTTAACGCGTAGGTTAACGCGTAGGTGTGACGGACGGTCAGAACGAGACGTCGAAAGTACACGGTCACGTGGTAAGGGTACCCTAGGGTTGGATTCTACTTGGGTTTAGCGCCTTGGAGAAACGCACCGACAGTGTATTACAGTAGAGTAGATTGCTCCTCCGCGTTTCTCTCTTCCTTCTTCCCTTTCCATGTCTGAAATTCTCGTCTTTGGGGCTACTTAGATAGGAGTTAAGTTCACATACCATTCTTCCATCTAACTGAGCTTGTGACAGTAGGTTAACGCGTAGCCTAAATGCTTAAGTAGGTACCGGAGCCCTAATAGACCGTCTGACTTCGTCTCAAACTTCTTGCTTCAAGCTCTTTACTTCTCAGTTTGTTCCTTACTACAGTACTTCTTAACAAGTTTT
>HG983385.1:0-92759 GCA_900006255.1 Xeromyces bisporus
ATTACGCTGCCAAAACTGCACTAAACACTAACTTAAAACGCTCCACTGTTCGGGAACCCGATATACTCCATCTTCGGATCTCTCGGTCAATATATATATCTTGGAAATGATTAATCCCGTCTCAACTATTAGTCTATTGCTTGTCTATAGATTATTTTGATAGCTCTCATTTTTCGATCGACCAGACCGTTGCCGCTTAGCTATCTGACAGGCTGTGATCGCCGAGCTAATATATATTCATCATCATAACTAGCTATACTCCCGTATCTATCTATAGAAGAAAGATGGAGTACTGTAGACTCCGTACTCCGTACCCTATAGCCTAAAACAGCTCCCTGAATCAGTTGTCATTGCTTGTCCATCGTTAGTAATATCATACTCGCTGTTTATTACTCGTTACGATGCCAGCCCGGTTTCGTCCGACGGTACGGAGTATGTACGTCGTTGAAAGTGGGTTTGCTTGGTTCCTTCGGCGATTTTATTAGAACGGTTAGCTCGGACCCGTTATGTAGGTTAATCCATCGTTGATAGATGCGAGATTCGGCGATTATATCCAATGGATGCCTTTGCTTGTCGGTGCTGGGTTCAGATCCTCTAATCTTATTAGCTCACGAGAAGTCCTCTTCGTATCCTTCTGCCTGTTGCTTCAAGTACGCAGTGACCGTCTCGGATGCCATCAATTGGTCTCTCTATACAATAAACAAATAAATGGTTCTGTTAGCTTCCATGGTGCACGCAATTTGTGTTCGAGTCATCTTCAGGACCCAGAGATAGGGAGTTGGTTGATTGTTTATCAATCACAACGAATAACTAATGGATGGCCACTTACAGCCTCAGTCAGGTCCCTGCATCCTTTGGACAGCAATTCACCTTCCAACTTGCGTAGTTTCGAGACCGTACTAAACACTTCCGGTCTGAATATTGCCGTATCCTCGTCACGGCAAGCTTCTGAAATGACGTCCTTTGTTTGCCCAAGTACGGACGATTGACCTGTAAACCGTTCAAGGAGGAGCACCACGGCACGCAGCTGATATATATCCCATAATGGGTCTGCCGCCAGAAGGTCTCTAAGTCTGGCCGAGTTCTCTACCACCTCTCCTTTCCACGACGCCCTCAATTCTTTCTCGCCGTCGGTCGTCTGCAGGACTTCAAAGTCTAGTCCGTCGTCCTCGTACACACACGCCCACCAGATAAGCGCGCTGTCCCAGCCCGTGTGCTCTGGATTCGAAGGGTTCTCGAACAACACAACCCCAGGGGCATCCTTACAGAACACCTTCTTTGCCAATTTCAAAGAGCAATCATCTGGAATATCCAGATCGAGGAACAACCGTCTCGCACTGCTCATACCGTTCTCAAGGAATCCATACGAAAATACCATCTCCGCCGCGGGTTTCTCATCGCCATACCTACACCACCACCAATCAGCACCGCACTGCTGCATCCAAGACGAAGCAAAACAGAACGTACGAAATAGTAACCTCCTGCCCCACCTGTACCCCTTTCCCTCGCCGCAACTGCAAAACCACATTCCCCTCCCCATCCACCTCGTAGAAAGAATTCGTCTTCCCACCAGAAACATGATTCACCATATCAACGCACGGAACCATACAGTCGCCAAGCCCCGGCAACTCCACCGTGCGCGACCGATATACCGCATCAGCATACTCCCAATCATCCAACGTAAGCTTGCCCGTCTCCTCATTCCACCAGCACCGTTGACACCACGCTATCCCTTCCGTGGATTCGCGAAGATGGTCGAATTCCCGCTCAAGCGATGCGTTCTTTGCGTCAACTGCCAGTCTCAGGGAGGTGCCCCGTAGCAGTTCGCTTTCTTCTTCGGTGTAGAAAGTCGGGAGTGGTATTGATGGTGGTAGGAATTTGATGTATTCGGTCCAGGGATTTGATACGCCTATTTTCTGGCGTTCTTCGGCGAAGTCGGGACTACTATATGTGGTTTGGATTATTAGGAAGAGTAGAATGGCTCCTCTTGCTGTCTGGAAATGTCAGTCGGGAAAGGGGAGTTCGTAATTGAATGATCGCCAAAAGGTTAATCAAAAAACTCACCCTCCCAAAATCACCAACAGCCTCCAGCACATCTCTCAGGTATCGATCAGACTTAGCGTAATTGTTCACTCCCTCAAGCGAAAGAATCGCATCCATTGGAATCCTCATGAGTATCTCCGCCTGAGCACTTGGGTTGTCATTTCGTGCATCATCGCTAATCTTCTCCTCCGCCGCAACTACTGCAGCTCCCTTATCCGAACCATCGTCCTCCGAATGAAGGTGTTGGAATGCAACGCCATGCAGGGTAATGCCATTGAGCTTCGCCCAGGCTGGCAAGGAGGCGAGAGAGGTGCTTTCGCGTTTCATCCTCGCAAAGCAGGTGAATTAGGTATAGTAGAAGTGGGGTTGAATTTAAGTTTCATCAGTGATCGTTGCCGATAACAGGTAGGTATGATAGCTTTATCTTATCGCCGTAACTAGGTAACTAGCCCTAATCAAGTAACTTAATCCGGTCAGCTAGCCCTAAGCCCTTAAATCGACCGGACATTATTGCATAGGTTGCGGCATCGGCACGTCATAGCCCAACCACCAGGAAGACTTCATCTTCATGTACTTTTAGTGCTCTTTTCCTTGCTTTAACTCGCGTTAGACTAATAAAAGAGAACCGATTTATTAATGCTAAACTTTAATCCAAGTGAAGAAAGTCCGTCGTCATTGTATTCCTGAGGAAATTCCGACCTATCCTACCCTATCCTATCTTCATAGGACAACAACAAAAGAGACCATGGCTAGTACTCCCCTAAGACTACACAACCTCCTCATGATCCGACTCGGACGCCCATGCCGTCCATCGCTTCAGCCGATCCACCGGCCAACTGGCCTGTCCATGCCGCGTTACGTACCCATCCGCCAGAAAAGCGACGACTCAATATTCGAGGCGTGGCGTGGGACTTCCGATAAAGATCATGCCAGTCCCCGGGCAGAAGCTGGCGAAGACACAGACCCGCAGACCGGTGGAGCTAAGACAGGCTTCACGGAAAGAGAGGATAAATTCGGGAACCCAGAAAGCGATCTGCCTCAGGGGGTGACGGAGAGACAGGGGTCGAAGTTTGCGAAGAAGGAGAAGAGAGAACATCCCAAGGCGCCGGAGCCTTTAATTGGGATGAATGATGAGAGGGGGAGGGTAAGTTGGTCATCTTTCCCTAGCCGTTAGAAGGAATATTTGGCTGATTAGCGACTCTACAGAAGGGTAACTGATTCGGTGGTATATCTCTTGGCGTTTCTTTTTTAGGGGTTTCTGATGTATGATAGGTTTGTTTGGGAAGGCTAAATGTCGAATCATCAGATTGTATATTTGTATAGATCTCATTATCATCATACTGCACATAGAACAATAGATGTAGTTTAATTTTATCGTCCAACTTTGAAAGACAGTACCTGCAAGCAGCGGTACTTGTTAGCATAGCAGACAAGAAAGGGTACATTGAAGACGACACAACACGTACATCATGTTTCCCGACTTCCACGATCTCGTCTTCAGACACCCGGGTTCCGCCAGCACCTTCGACGTAGGAGATGGGGACGTCGCCCATAATTTTCCGAGCAGCCATACCAACCGTGCTGTTTCTGTTCAACGTGTTAGTTTGGCAGCGCCAGCGTCTTCAATGGTGTGATACGTACTTCTTCACAAGCACACAATCCCGGAACACGGCATTGGAGCCACTAGCACCGGACGCGAAAGTATGCATGTTCCTGACCGGGAATACTGGTACGAGTCCCATGAGTTCTGAAGCGCGCGTGAGACATTGGACGACTCCTGTAGATCCAAAACGGTACAGGACCATGTCTTTCAGGTTCTCGACACGACTGTGTCATGTCAGCGGGTGCCTCAAGTAGCACATTTTCCAAGTTATGATAGCCCTTACTTCTTTAACTTTTCGTCCATTTCCCTCAAGCCACCTCCATCAGGGTCACCCATGTCGATGAGGTCTTCTCGCGTGTCGACGAACTCGCTCCCTTCCACGTATTTAACATAATTCTGCTTTGTCAGTCTTCGAAGAAATATCTCCGAGATAGCAGAGCATAGTACGATCGCTTTCGGATCCTGCATTTTGGCAATCTTGCTGACATTCTTCATTTCGTAAGTGTAAGTAACGGCCAGAACGAGGAGACGATGAGTGATCACTCACCTTATCTGAGTCAGGATGATCAATCTTGTTCAAGGCGAATACTGTGGGAAACTTCTCATCTATGAAGGCGTTGACGACATTTTCAACCGTCTCATCTGACCAATGCTCAAGGGGCTCCTTAATTCCTAACCGGTCCAAGCAACGTATGACGGTTGTCGAAGTACTTCCGTAACCAGAGAATTGAGATTGCAAAGTGTCGACGGCATTCGCTTCTGTTGTTACTGTCAACATACAATGTACCTCCAAATGCTCGGCGGGATTCACAGACTTGTTGCAACATGTCTTCTCCGGACAGATCCCCTGAACAAAACAAGATTAGCATCAAGCAGTCGTAATAAGATCGAGGTAGAATACGAACGCCCTTACCATTTATCCATTAAGTTTCCTAGCACCCATCGGACTATTTCCGATCGCAACCACACAATATCACTTGCAGGATCATATCCTCGAGTTGCCTTCCCTGCAGAGACGAACGGAGCAATCAGCTTCTTCTCCTCTACCACGAGATGATTGAATAAGAGTATAGAGTCGCTAATGACCTTCGGCATCAGTGGTCCCGCTTACGTCCACCACATGAATCAGAGCATCCGCATGGCGGAGATCATCCAAGAATTTATTTCCCAAACCACGACCCTGATGCGCCCCAGGAACAAGACCAGCAACATCCAAAAGTTCTATCGGAACGGAGCGACGACCATCGTGACAACCTCCATAATTCGGTTTACACCGATCCGAGACGTTGAATCTCTTGCATGCGCATTCTATCTGCAAATAGCCAATGGCTCGCTGGGGGTCGATAGTAGTGAAACTGGAGTTCGAGGTTTAGATGTTACCGGCCGGAGATAATGTGTTGTTCCTAGCGAGACTTACGGGAAGTTCCCTGTACATGACCAACGTTAATATAGTCCAATTATGATGAGCTGGAGCATTGAACAACTGTCAACCCACCAATCTTAGAAGAAGCATCGGTCAAACTATTCAGTGTCGTCGATTTACCGCTGGACGGCTACATGCCCTCATCACAAGTCAGTGGCTAATCTTAATACAAACGCACATAGACGGAAAACAAAATGACCTTTCCAACGAGTCCAACTAAAGGATCTTTTGGCATTCTGAACAACTAACAAATTCAATTGACAACGGAAGGGTTGAAAGCAAAAAAGCAGTGGTTTATCAGTGATAGGCAGAAAGGTTGGAACAGGCCATTTCCGGGCGGTGAGGACGGTAAAGATTTTATGCCGGCATAATAAACTCATGAAGGCGGTGGTGTCTCGAACGATGTCATCCTCAGCTCTCTCTCCTTTTCCTTCTCTGACGCTCCGAGGCATATTACGGACTGGAGTGCTATGAATTACAACAATGATTGTTATTAAGATTGATCGACAATAATTATCCGAAGCCCTTTGGCATGTTACTACTGTACTGTCTGCATACATGTAGCACTAACCGGTTTACATCAATACTACTGCCAGCGCTGGGTCGGTTCCATGGGATTAATGTCATCATTATAGCACAACGCCATCAGCCACTCCAACTCTCGAAGCAAGCCCTACTCAGGATATATAAAAGATAGATGATATCCCGTCGCGATGTGATCCTGATCCATATAGTTCTACCCATACTACTCTTTCTTCACGTTTCTAAATCTTACAGTCCGAACCCAACAATCGAAGTACATACTTTGGCATTCACGGCGTTACCAACATGACCGACAACACCTTCCACCTCACCCACGACGACATCCGTAAGCCGGAGTCTCGTTTCGCGCATACGCACCATGGGAACACCCCCGCGGACTCTAATGTATCAGGCTTAAAGGTACCGTTTCGTCGTTGAGCTACTCAATTCCATGTCATCATCGAGGAACGAACTAACACGTCATTTTCTACAGTCTCTTGTCGATGAAAACACAAACAAGCCAAGCGAAATCGAACAGCACAGAACCAACCTACCGCTACCCGAGCAACCTCCAACAGCTAGCGACTGGCAATCTGCGACTGGCAAGACTGTCAATGTTGGCTCTGGAGCGACAGAGGGCCCGTTTGCCGGTGACAATGATACTGCATTGAGAGGACCTGCGACGGCGGAGAGCAGTGCTAGGCAATCACAGGAGGAGCTGGGCAGGACTACGGCTCCTGGAGGATCCGTGGGACGACAAGGGAAAGAGAACTTGCAGGGATTACCAAAGGACGCCCAGGCGAGGTAACTTAATTAGGTACATATTGTTCGGGGAACTGCATAGTAATGATACTGTCATAAGCTTTGATACAGACAATAAACCCTAGTTTTTAGCGTATTGTACTGTACAGAGATGTACTGTGTTCATGTGACGATCTTGACGTCAAGATCTACATACTGTATACCTATGCTCTCCAGTTGGCAGCTCCATTATTATTGCAAGGGACTGGGAACCTCACCTCACCGGCTCCCCCCATGTTCAACCGACGTAAGGACCCATAATAGCCTCACAAACCAGACCAGCTGGTTTCCACCAGGAGTACCTCATAGCAGCCATTTGCCTCTGAGAGCTTCCAGAATTGACATTTCTCCTCCACATTTGCCCCTGACCATGGACCGAGCCGTAACTTGTAAGAGTGACATCAGTTGCATCATTGTAGGGTACTTTGCCCTAATTGATGTCAACTCCCCTGCTAAGCTCTGTAGTCAGTCCTATATAGGAGCTCCTATCCTCTCGCCGTGGTTGAAGGTTGCCATAGAACATTGAACTCTTGAAGAAGAAGAAAAAAGAAGAACTCAGTAATAACGATCCCTTATCCTGCTATCCTGCGTGCAGTACCTAAGTCGAAACCAAAGAAAGTCACACACAACAATGGATCTCCAAGGAAAGCCTATTAACGCCGGTCAGCACAGCACAAAGGTATGTCAAAGTGTTATATACCATATCACCCAAATCCAAAGGAAGCCGTTGCTCAACAGGACCTCTTACAGGTTGCAACCGACCCCCAAACATACAACAACCCAATCCAAGAAACCTCAGGCCCAGTCGCCAACGACTCCCTCGCCGCCGAATCAACCCGCCATGGCGGCACCTATAGCGAAAACAGACACGCCCAACCCCTAGACGTCTCCGGCACCTCATCCACCCTAAACAACACCGACACCTCCGCCGCCACCACCCTACCCTCCGTCCACGGCGGCGGCGCACCCAGCCGACAGCAGGACCAGCCGAATGACATGGGCCGATACCCCGAAACCCTGGGAGGACAAGGTGATTACCCGGGTGCGCATGTGCCCCAAACAGGCTACGTTGGAGGACCTACGAAGGCCAAGGATGAGCTTGGGCTTCGCGCGCATGAATATGGTGCTTCTGGGAAGACTAATGAGGAGAACCCCAGTGGCTACCGGAGTCAGTACCACGGCGAGGCTCCGTCGTATGTGACGCCTGTGCTGAACAATGTCGGCAACACTAAGCCTAAGGGTCAGAATCTGCACGAGGGTGGTTTCGTGGACGATCCCAGAATCAATGGGAGTTTCAGGACGGATATTGGGAGTAACAAGGATCCCGGTCGCTATGCTGAGAGAGACTTTGAGCGTGGCTTATCCCAGAATCCCGCTGGGAGTGGTCCCATGCAGCATGGTCTCGACAAGGGTTCCTGGTATCAGCCTTTGAACAATGACCAGTCTGCCTAGAGGGCTGCCTTTGTGTTGATGTTAGCTGGGTTTAATGGTGTTCATTATTTCTGATATGTAAATAATCACATACATGATAAATGTGTCATGGTCACTTAAAAAGTTCAAAAAGTGTTTGTATTGTACATACATAAGTGATTTCACGTGAACTTGAAAAACAAACCTCTAGAATTTCCACTGGTTAAGCCAGTTTCCCATCAACTCGTTCGAAATAGGACCCAAACCATGCATAGTCGCACTTGCTTGCTTGGTTATCCCGACTTCAATAGGCGCTGACAACGCCCCCTCTCCGTCCAGCAGAGCACGATAGAAATCGAGGATCTTAAGAGCAGGCTTAGCCTCAATTTCCTCCGTCGAAGGGTTCTGAATTTCTTCGAGTTCGCGAATCCAGTCAACGAACTCAACGGGTTGGATGTTGGTGTACCGTTTTTGTATCGCAGGCAGGAGAGAAGCCCAGGTAGCCACGGAGGGGTTGACGAGATGGAACACGGCGCAGCGAGCGTCGGCTTGTGCCTGTGTGCTACGACGTGTTTCGATGAGTTCAAGGAAAATATTGGCGAGAGTGTCCACTGGGATCCAATCGACATTCCATTCTCCCAAGCTCTTAGGCACCTTTCCGATAGACTTGGATGTCGCGATGATGCTGGGTGCCCATTCCTGTCGGTTCCATTGACCTTGCGGCGCGGTAGGACCTGCAATTTGTCCCACGCGATGGATTGTCGTGGGAACGCCGGATTTCCTGGAGGCAGCGAGACAAATGCGCTCGGAGACGTGCTTGGATTCTCCGTAACCTTGTTCTAGTACAACGTCGCAGTCCTCGAGGGGAATCTCGGGAACGGAGGGCCCAAACGTTTGCTTCCAGCCTCCGACTGTCGATATAGAAGACACGAAATGGATATGCGCGTGATGGGTGCTGAGGATACTGAAATCAACGAAGTTGCGCAGGCCCTTGATGTGAGGATCTTCGAACGACTCCACAGCGATGTTGAAGTCCACTCTCCAAGCGTTGTGGATGATTGTATCGACGGAGCTGAGCATTTCCTCGTACTTGGCGCTGTCGAGACCGAATCTCTCCGCACCGAAGGAGACCTTGAGAAACTCGGCCTTGTTCTGAGCGACAGGGTCAAAGTTCAGGCCCTTCTCCTGAAAGCTCTTTGCTTGCCGTTCTTTCGCGTCTGAGCGGTTCAGGCAGTATACTTTGGAGACGCTGGGATCTTCCAGAAGACCGCTGAGGAGATAGTTTCCAAGGGAGCCCGTGGATCCGGTGAGAATCACTGCGTGTTTGGAAGTATTGCTACTGGGAAGGTCCAAGTTTCTTTCTGGAAGATCCGCAGTATATTTGTGAAGCAGGTTATTGATCTTGTCACGACGAGATACCTCGGCTTCCTCCTCACCGTGTACTACGGCATAAACAAGTTGCGACAGTTGTTGCACCGTGGGGTTTCCGTATACCTTTTGAGTGCTGATAGCGCTATATTTCTTGTCGGGGTAACTGGTGCGCACGGCACTTTGAAGCGCTTTGCTTATCTGCATAGTCTGCAAGGAATCAACCCCTACAGAGAAATAGTCGGTGTCGTCCGAGAGAGCCGGCAAACTGGAAATGCGAGAAATAACGTTCCTGACATACTCTTTCACCTGTGGAAGAGTGCTCCCCTCAAGAAGTCCGTCTTCACTTACACCATCAGCATCGGCATAGAGCCTGTTGATCTCCTCTTCATAGTCAACGTTGACAAATCGCCGTTGCGTCGTTCCTTTGGGAGTGATTTTGAAGGGCTTGCTTTTGGAAGCCAACCCAATCTTGTCCTTCATAATCCGTGCATGAGCTGGACCGACCTTGTTCGCTTTCTGCACGCTAGGCCATATCTGCTCGACAAAGTCTTTGATTGGCGCATCTTCACTCCACAATTCCCAGTTCGGTTCAATGAGGACGGACGACTGAAATTTCGACTGGCCGGCGACAACAGCTCGCGAAACCAGGGGATGTCCTTCAATTACCTTCTCCATTGAGACGGGATTGAACTTCTCTCCGTTGCTGAGAACAACGACATCGTCAAGACGACCGTAGTACTTCCAGAGATTCGGCCGTGTAGGGTGTGCTGTGAAAAGATCCTTGGTGTGGTATTCGGTCAAGTCAGGGAATGTATGGAAAATCCCGTGAATATCCCGATCTTTACCCCTGGTAATAACCAGTTCGTAGGTTCCTTCGCCGGCTGGCTGCATAACAATTCCATAGGCAGGATGCCATTCAAAGTACCCCCAATCTTCCCTATTCTCCGGTATCAACGACAGGACGAGACCCATCTCGGTACTGCCGAGGAACGAGACAATGCGAGTTACCTCATTGACACGATCGCCAACTTCAGGGGAAAGAGGAGCCCCCGCGAAGAAGACATATTTTAGGTGACCCAGGGCAGCAAACCCAGCTTCCGAGTGGCTCATATCTTCTATGAGAGATGGTGGAAGAACTGCAACCGTGGGTTTCGTGGCGTTCAGGACCTCAGTCAGGTAATTGGACGAGGGTGGCCTGTCTGGCGCCATCAGAAGTGTGTTGCCATGGAACAACGACTCGAAAATCAAGAAGAGTCCCATGAGATGGAAATATGGTACAGTCGTCAAGACAAGATCGTCAGGCCCAAACTGATGCGGTACCCCAGCTTGTCTTCCTGGAGGCAATGGTTCGTATACCTCTCTGTCGATAGCGCCGACGAATCCATTCGTGAGAACTACCGGCTTTGGTAAGCCTGTGCGAGATCAATTAGTGCTCCGTCTTCGCGAATTTGACTGTCAATTCAACGTACCTGTCGTCCCTGAACTGTGGAGGATAAAGGCCGGGTCGTTTTCCAATTCTTGGTATGTCTTGGACAATGGGTATGGATCGACCGATGTTTCCAAGATCTCTTTTAAAGACGGGAACTGTACAGTCTCCAGACCAGGACGAAGGTCCTTAATCCCGGATGCTTTCTGTGACCGCTCTGCCGTGAAAACCAATTTCGAGCACTCGGTAACGTTGAGTAGATGAAGATGTGCCTCGTCTGAGTTCCGTGTTGAAGATAATAGTGGCTAACGCATTCTCTCTCAGTTTGCTAGCTCATATTCTCATAGTTGGTTTTCTGCTCACCTTGTAACCCGTCTTGTTACAGGCAACGATGAAAACCAGGTACCGAATATCATTCGCACCTATGTACGTCAAAGTCTCATACTTTGAACTGCGTCCGAACTTTCGTTCAATCCACCAAGAAGCATAATTGACAGCATGAGCCAGCTCCTTGAATGTGAAGTTGGCAAAACCATCCTCTACTTCTGGGCCCTTTGCAACAACGCAGGCTGTTTTCCCGGGGTCTTGAACTGCCAGCTCATCAATTAGGTGCGCCATGAGCTTCCTGCCAGCATCTTTCGGAACTTGGGACGCCATTTTCTCTTCGCTTTCAGAGTGTAAGTAATAACAGCCAGAGATTCTGCAAAGTTATCGACTTGAGATACATACCAGATCGTGAAACGGGGACCAACGAACTATTATACAAGTGCTGCTAAGGCGTTCCAGAACAGAAACAACAGATTCAGTTGTAGAAAGCACTGAAGAGAAAAGCAAGACGTGGTCGTGGCAGAGCTCCCTTTATACATATACACCTGCCACTACATCCTTGAAGACTTCCATGACGAAGATGGAAATCTTCATTGACGGAGTTTTCTGGGAGTTCCGTCCATATGCACCCCATACTTGGACATTATGCAAAAAGGCCGTGCACAACAATCCTTGCGCTGCCGACGAACCGGCTGGGGAAGGAGCCACGGACCTCATTGGGCACGGAGTAAAATTGTCTGGGATTTGGGATAACAGTCTGGACTCGGGCCGCAAGTGCTAATTAGCCTCTTGAGTGGAGGTGGCCAGGAGGTCTCCAGTCAGTCCTCTATGAATCATGACGCGTTTTCGGAGAAATGATACGGAGGAGTGGTGGAGAGGGAACCTAATGATGAACCAAGATTGCCAATTACATTAAGGATGAAGGGACTCCTTTTTTTAGCACATCAACCAGGCATTAACTTTACGGGCACTCAAGGGGTACCGTATGCCAGCATGGAGGCTGCCACTGGCTGGGCGATACTCCCTAAACTGAGAAACCATCCTTCTATGATGATACTCTGTAACACGTAGACAGAATAATGCCTATCTTCTTCCAGGAGGGACTCAAAGAAGACATCACTGATGTACATATTCGTGCCGCAATGCAGCGTCGAACTCGACGCTACGACGTACGGTGTCAAGGTACCCGCCCTCAGAGGTCGCGGTTATCTGTTTCTGCGTACGGTGTGATATACGGAGTAGATTGTCGATACTCCGTAGTTAACCGGTGAATCGGCATGATAAATATGCAATACTGCTGGAGCGAATCAGCATTGAACATCTGGAATTTCTATGTAGGATGGCATGAAGAGGACCTGAGAGAAGAGAAGACCTAAAAATATGACAGAATATTGACAGTTCGACAGTTGAAGCCATATGGAAGTCGGCACGGAGCATCAGCACCTTAAAGTTATGCGTGGCTCTTGATGCATAAGGTTTCTGCAAAGAGTCTTGGCGTGCACCACGGTACTCCGTAACTTTAATGAAAATGCGGGGAGTCACGTGGCCAAAAAAAAAAAAAAAAAAAAAAAAARARAGAGAGAGAGACCTACGCAGCTACGCACTTAACATGTCACTGCAACCCTCAAGACCTTGATACTCTGGAGTTTGGACAAGTACCCGAATTCAAATAATTTTGAATACCTTCCTGTCTCTCCGCATACACCAAATATATAACGCCAGATTCACCAAATATCGCATCAAACAGAGGTCGGAGATCAGATCAGAACGAAAAGAAGAAAACCCCATGGAGAAGGAACATATCCCAGAGGCCAGACACATAAGGATGCATTGCCTTGTCGTCGTCAGACAGAAGAGTAAACCGCTGTACAACCCATAGCATGTAGGAGGAAGCAGGAATTGGAAAAGGAATAAACAATTGACGAAGAACAAACAAGAGAACAGCGTAAGGACATGAAATCATCATGTGACCTAAACCGTCACCTTTTGGTTCTCCTTCTCAACATTCTTAACGAGCTCCTCGTAGACTTTACCAAAGTCCTCCTTATCGGCACCGCTTTCTTCGTTCTTCCTGTTCTTCCCGGTCGGTTGAGGGACCACCATAACAACACTCGTGGGACGCTTGGTTGCTGCGGAGGCACCGAGCTCGGCTCGTGATGAAACGAATACATATGGGATACCGTGGTCCTCGCAAAGGACGGGAATGTGCGAGATGACATCCATGGGCGAGATGTCTGCTGCAAGAACGACGACGCCATTTGGAATAGGAATCGAGACGTTTGCGGCAGGAACGGGAGATTTTCGAAGAGCTTTGACGACCTCTTTTACGCCACGCTTAAGAGACTTGTTGACGGCAGCTGCGGTGCAAGAAGTGAAGTGTCAGAGTTGCAGCAAAACCAATGAGTATACACTAAACAGCACGCAGACAACTGTTCACAAGTCACGCATTGCAATTTTACAGGGGTCTCGTAAGTTGAACAAGAGGTGTCCAAAGCCAGAATCTTACCTTTCTTCACGCTCTTCAACACCTTCTTCGCAGACTTGTCTTCAACCAAAGGATTGGCAAACGGAGCAACAGCACCAGCCGGACGGCTAACGGCCTCCGTCGAATCCGCCTGGGTCATCTCAACATCCTCATTGGCGTCCTCGTTGACAGGCTTCTTCTCAGTCGCGGCATTCTGGTCAATTCCTTCCAGAACCTTGGTGGTAAGTTCCTTCTCCGCAGCATCGGCGACAACAGACTTGTCCTTCTTATCCTTCTTTTCCTTCTTGTCCTTCTTGCTCTTGTGGACTCCGTCCTTGTCTGCTCGCTTTTCCTTCTTTTCGCGCTTCTTTTCTTCCTTGTCGGCTTTGTCCTTGGCCATTATCGACAATTTTTTTTTTTCGATATAATCCGGGTGTAAGAAATATGGAATTAACGACCTGGTGTATTAATAGGCACTGATAGCGGGAATTGGGCTGGACGTGTAGGAGCTGGATAGGTTGTATAAAAGTGACTTTTTTGCTTGACTTTTTTTCTTTTTTTCCCCGATTTTCGAAATTTAGACGCTAAACCCTTTTGGGTGGTGAGCTTGTTGATGACTCAGCAGTGCCTTCGTCTGATTGGCCGTTGGCAGGAAAACAATGGCCGTCACTTTTGCATCGCAACGACGACGACGACAACAACAACAGAACAACGAAGGCGGCTTTCTTTTTCAGCTGGGAGGGTATGGGATTGTAACTTTGCTTATGTACCAATCCTTCGCACTGGGTACTCAAGCGTCCGTCACGTCTGTGTTGTTGGTGCTGGAAGGGTGAGCAGTTAAGGTAAGTTAAGAGCCGTTTAACAACGACAATGGTGAAGCGACTTTTGCTAACAAGAAGTTATCAGATGAATTCCAGTAGGAATAGTCGACCTTCCTACGATCTACTCACTGGAGCATCCTCTCCGTCGTCGCCTGCATCGTCACAAAGCAATGTCCTTCGCCAGTCCATGCGCTCGTCGCAGCTTGCAAAACCACCGAGAGCTGACGTGGAGAAGAATGAGCTTCGTGTGCAGGTTGGCACTCTGAAATATGAACTGGAAAATATGAAGCAAGAGAGGGATATGGTAGCACTACGTCATGAGAAAGAGCTCCGGGATTTGCAATTGAAGGCAGATACGGATTTTCGAAAGACGCAGGTACGTCCATATTGCGTTTACTTGAAGATTACCGTAATTGCTAACGGTATTTGTGTGTGCTCGGGTAGGCCGCGGAATCATCGTCGACCCGCGCAGCTCATAAGTGCGATGCACTCGCAAAGGAGCTGAAACAAGCTCAGGATAATGCGCTCAGTGAGAAATCGGACTTGGAGCGAAAAATAAGGAGCCTACAGGACCAGAACCAGAATACGCAGGATGATCTTAGTGATGCTCAAGCTCAATTATCCGACCAGGAGCGGCATTACAAATACCAGTTTAATGAGCTAGACACTATCCGCTCGTCGCTTCAGAAGACACTTGAAGACCTGCAAAACGATTTCCAGAATTTGAAAAATAACCTTCAAACTACTCAAGAGAAACTATCGCAGCGTGAATCGGACGTCGCTAGTTTGGAGACAGAGAATTTGCGCCTAAAGGCCGAGGGAACCGATTCAGAGACCATGTTTGTTCTAAAAAGAGAATTGTCCGATCAAGTGAACCATATTAGAAACCTGGAGGCCACTAGCCGGGAGCAGGAGACTGAATTGCGGCACCTGAGGAAGATGCGAAAGAACATTGAGGTCGTCGAAGAGCAGAAGAAGAGCCTGGAGAACCAGTTGCAGCTCATGGGAGGAGTCGAGGCGGAAGCTAGTAATCTTCAGGTCCAAAAACAGATGCTGGAGGACGAGCGACGATCGTGGGCTAGTCTTCTTCAGGTAGACGGTCAATCGGCGGAATTGGACTCGCCAGAGGCTGTAGTGAAAGCCCTGTTGCAGGAGCGGATTGAGAAAGCGGGTTTTGTCGACAAACTAGGGAAGGTCGATGCACAGTTCCTGGAGAAAGACGAGATGCTGAACAGCTTAGAGGCCGATAAGGCCAAGCTGCGACAAGAGATAGAGAGTCTCCGTAGCGCAGGTGCTGCTACCGGTGGCGCAGCCATGGAGAGCCGGGTCAGGTCCAGACTAGAAAGACAACGGGCGCTCGCGGTAAAGGAGGTCGAATATCTTCGTGCGCAACTGAAGACATTTGATACGGAAGAAGTGACAATGAACGCGGATCATAGTCACTTCGACGAGCAAAAATCCGAGCAGATCGCGCAGCTAGAAAAGCTCGTTGACGAGTACCGAGCTGAACTCGAGAAATCCCACGAGGAATTAACCAAGCGCAAACCAACACAACAACCGGACGAGTCGCAGCAACCGCGAGGCGTAAAGCGACCCTTATCGCCCGCAGAAAGCGACGCAGAAAGCGAACGACTGGCCGTGCTAACCCGCAAAAACCGAACCCTACAAGAAACCCTCTCCAAATCCGAACAAGCCACAAAACTCCTAGACCGCGAACTCGAAGCAACCAAATCCCACCTCAAAACCCTCCAGTCCAACTCCCGCACCCGCGTCCTCGAACTCCGCGCCAATCCCACCGCGGAAGCAGAGAACCTCAAACTCTCCACCATCCGAACCCTCAAATCCGAAAACGCCGCCCTCCTCGCCCAACTCCGCAACGAGCACCCCTCCGTCAAAGTCGTGCCCCAGAGCACCCTCGACAGCATGCATCTCGACATCCAGGACATGCAGCGCACCGTCGCCGATAAGGAAAAGCGCATGCGCCGTCTCAAGGAGATCTGGACCGCCAAGTCCTCCGAGTTCCGTGAAGCCGTCGCCTCCCTGCTTGGCTTTAAGCTTGATTTCCTCCCTAACGGCCGCGTCCGTGTCACGTCCATGTTCCATCTCTCGCCCGCGTATAGGCATGGCGATCCCGCTGCCTCTGCTGACTCCAGTGGTGCGGGGAGTATGGGCAATGGTGAGGAGAATTCGATCGTCTTTGATGGTGAGAAAGGTACCATGAAGATCTCTGGTGGTCCTAATAGTCTCTTCGCTATGGAGATCAAACATCTGGTCAAATTCTGGGTCGAGGAGAGGAAGGATATTCCTTGCTTTTTGGCTGCTATGACTTTGGACTTCTATGATAAGTCTACGAGGTCTGTGAGGGTATGAGGCTGCTCTTATGTCTTCCTGTACGGAGTATATTTATCGCCTATCTACCCAGTATATACGTCTGTTCGGTCTATGTTTTTTACGCTGGATGATCCGTATGATTCCCCAAATGCCATACTATAGTAATATGTGCAGTATCAATCAATGCATCAGCGCACAGCAATGTTGTTCGAAAGCCAAACCATTATCTGCACGAGGTTCTAATTGAACGAGAAAGAAAGTAGTATTTATTAATGATGTTCAGGCCATCATGCAGGGAAAAAAACCAACCTCAACTTCCCCAATAGACCCAGGATTATTTGCTTATTTACACATTATGTACCGTAAGGAAAATGCTTCATATGCTGGGTGGGTAGTCCGGGGTAGGAAGGCTTTCAGAATCGGGGAAGGAGAAAATAAGGAAAAGAAAAGAAAAGAAGAAAGTCAATATGAACAGAAAGAATGGAATCGAATAGCCAAAGATGGTATTGATGCGTTGGTGTCAACAAACCAAAAGAACATGAACGTCAACATAAAGAAATGGGACGGAAAAGAAAGGAAGAAGACAACCGGCAGATCAGAGCAATAGGATAGGACAAGAACCTAGGTCATTAGGAAACGAGGGCATGGTGTGACAACACACATATTAATGTTAACTGTAGGCAGTGAGACAGGCAGGGTATATCGAAATTAGAAGAGGCAAATGACAACAGAAAACAGCAACGGATAAATTAAGAGAACACTTGCCAGGGAAAGAGGGGAGAGAGAGACTGGAGTCCGTAATTATTCGAATCCCGGCACTGAGACGATAATAGTTAACCAAGAGTAAGTCTGACCAAACTTCTAAACACGGGATTAAATAGGCAAATTCGAGTGCTTGAAGAACCCGGATCGCGTTGCAGGTCTTCCATCCATTGGGGCTGTTCGATGCACTTCAGATTACGAAGTAACATATTTCCCTGCCACCAATTTGCGCACCGTGGGAACATCCTTCCACGTAACAGTCGGCTGGGCGTCCGCGCTTGCGGCCTCGTCAGCAAAAGGATCGGATTCCTTTTGCTCTGCTTCTTGCTGGTCAACAGCGGCACGGATTCCCAGTGCGTTGACTGCATTAGGAACCCGAAGTTCGAATTTGGCCTCCACGTTGCCCTTACGTGGCATTCCACCAGAAGTAGCAAATCTCACAAGGAACTTGCCCTCCGCATTGACTTTGACTGCCAATTCAGGGATCTTCCAAACCACAGACGAGTGTCTGCGACGGAAGGAGGCTCCAGCGTTCGGGTACATGACCGCACTCGTAGCGTGACCCACCTCGCGAGGTTGCTTTGTAACCTGGTCTTCAGGCGACGTATCCAGGGAAATTGTTAAAACGAGGTTCGTGATGGTAACGGAGTCCAATGATGCGGCGGAAGAGAATGAAGGATCGAGGGAATAAAGCAAGATCACGCTTGCTTGCGTTTGCTCGCAATTCCAAGCAGGCTTGAAAGCAATAGGGCAATAGTTCGAGATATTAGTCTGATCAACGTGCACTTGATACTTAAAGGCAACTGCCGGTGCTGGGCGAGAGATGCTCGGAAGGAAAATGTTATATTCACCTCTCCTATCGTCCTTATCCTTCTCTTGTCCTGGTATCTCGCTTATAAATTGGGGATTAGAAGCGACCTTCTCGAGAACCTCAAAGTTGTCAAAGCGAACTTTGGAGTTGTGAGACGAAACACCCGGGATTGGGTTGTAGGCCAAGGCAAGCTCTCCAACAACGAAGGTCTTTGTAGCTGCACCTTCGGAGAACCATGCATTAACGGTCTCTACAACAGATGCGTTAAGCCCAGGCCCATGCAGTTCCGGGTGTGACGGAGGACCTGAAAGGGTATGCTGTGTATGGGACGAGCGAATAGACGTAGTATCTGATGTAGCGGTATGATGATCTTCCGTAGAGTTACTTGTAGAGGGGAAATGCTTGGGCGGCATAATAGGAGACGTTGGGACAGAGGTAGCATCTGGACTTTGTTGGGGTCCAGATGTCTCATTCCCTGGAAGAGGCGGGCTATTCGGAAGGAAAACCGTGTTACGGACGTCTCGACGACCGCGCATGGTGCTCGTATTCCGTCTGACGCTCGATTTCGGAGCTCGCTTGCACACAGTCAGCATAGCACAGATAAACGACGACAAGCAATCTCACCATTCGTAGAGTATTCGCCATGTCATCCATTGCTTGCTTGGCTTGGCCTTCATCTTCAAAGATAGGTTGGTCTCGAATAGTGAGGTTAAGGCCAGCTTCGTCACCACTGCTATACGTAACATTAGCTATAGAAGTCCATGGTTCAAAGCCACCTCGAAATGGTAACATACCTCGCAGCTTCTCTCTGAACTCGTGTGATTTCGTCAATCGTCTGCGGTCGTTCGGAGTAACCCTCGGGATCAACACGCGGCTGTGCGTTCTGTTAACACTGTCAACTAATCTATGTTTAGTGTCAAAGGGAACATACTTCATTAGAGTGATTCGTCGCCTTATGTTTAGGATCGTGGTCCTCCCCAGATGATGATACCCCATTCGTAGCGACAGGAGCTAACTGCGGCTGTGTGGCGAACGGTTCTATATTGTTCCAATTAGGGTGCTGGGGCTCGCTTGGGGATTGTGGTTCTTGATGACCATCTGAAGTAGCAATTGAAGTCTCTGGGCGATCCGGACCTGGAACCATGGGCGAGCTCATTGGCGACTCTGGGATCTGGTCACGTGACTGAGCGTCTCTTTTGAGCGAAGGAAATGGGATACGAGGTTTCCTGTCCGGAAAAATACTCCCTCTGCCTGAAGGTTGAACAAGGCTCTTTCTTCTATTCATGACATTGGTGCCAAATCTCCTTAGGCCTCCGAGCGACGACTGCCGTGGTTCTGGGGGAGGAGCTGTTGGTAGAGTAAGCATGAGGAAAGGCCCTCAACAAACAATGTCGCAGAACTTACGAGGAATTGGAGATGCCCTGTTAGTACCAGACCTCTCCGAGTGTTGGCTAGCTGCATCATCTTGGATACGTGGCGGAGGAGGAAGAGGAGGTTCCCTGGATGATAGCGACGTGTTTTGCCTTGCAGGAGCGATCGGTCTTCCACCGTTGATCTTTGTCGCAAATGTCTTGATCTCGTCGGCCGTCTCCACGTTGAGGATAACATTTAAACAGCTTTCAATGGCTTCGCGGCAGCGTTCAACATTGTCCATTTCGTGCGTCTCGAATTGCGTCAGGGTATCACGAAGGTAATTCACTCTGCTTTCATCGACGTTTTGAAGCCGTTCGAAGACCAGAGGCGCTCTCGAAATCCACTGTTGATTAGCTTCTTCAGCAGCCAACGTCGCACTGGCTAACCTCTCCGCTCCTTTAGCAGTTTGGCCCCTCTCTCGTAGTTTGTCGATTTTCCTTTGCGACGATTCCAAGCTTCTTGCCAACACATTTAGATCAGACTGGATACCGGGCATTGAGTGCAATTCTTGGTTGTTGTAATGGTATTCTCTCAGAGGGCGTTCAACATCTTCACCAATCCTGTACGCAAGAGTGTCATGCGACGTAGCTAGCGATTCGGTGCCATTGACAATACGCTGCCAGGGCAGCTGAAATATCCTTCATGGCCGCGTTACCGTCAGCGAAGCCCTGGTCTCAACGAACTTGATCAGCTTACCCAAGCGCGTTTCCATGGTCAAGTTGCGGTCGATGAGTCAGTTTCCGTAAGCCCTGCGCGTAGTTCTCTTCAAGACGGCGTCGTTCCTAACGCGGAGAGTCAATAGTCAGTTTATAATGCAAAAATTGCCGGAGGACAGCTCTCATAGAATCAATCTCTCAAAGAATCAATCGCCTTGCGAAAAGGTGACATATAAGCGTGGTCCATTGGTCGACGTACCTGAAACCAGTCGGCAACATCCGCATTGACCTTGTTTATCAGACGAATGCGATCGTGGAGCAACGCCGTAGCTTGACTGGGATGCAGAGAGGCCTTTGGAGTAGGATTCGCATTAGCCTCAGGGACCGAGGATTAAGAATTGACTCCCAAGACAATCATCATCTTACAAGCAGCGCTGGATATTCCTGCCGGGAGGACTCCATGGCTCTTTCATAGGTAGCACAAGCCTAAGGGGGAGTACACAGCTGGCTCAACATAATAAGAACACAAGAGCAACGAGTATAGAAGAAGACAAGAGGATTAACAGAATTAACAGCCGGCAATTATAAAGCAGCGATAACAAAGAAATCACTTTTTATATTTTATTTATTAGCGTTTTATGCAAAGACGTTGGAAGAAGAAGACGAGGAGGTCAGTTCGAGTCCTCTTCGTTTACTAAGCGAGGTCACATGTCTCTCCATCTCAACGTCCCAAGGTTACCGTATAGGGACCATATCTTTAGGTTGAATTCTTCTACATATCTACCATGCTCAATGACTCCGGTATCATACTTTGAAGCTTAGAATAATAGTTCCCAGGAAGTTCTCGGTTGCAACTTGCCAAAACCAGTGATATACAGACTGAAGAGCTTTTCATTTCTTCTCTTGGCATCTCTCGCAATTACGTATACATACCTCCTGTGGACTAAGACAACTGCCCTAATGGACCATGGTTGCAGGAACTGATTGGAGAAGTGCTCTAAGCTTCACGGATAGGCTCACGGCTATCCAATCTCTGTAGGTGCTGGGAGGATCAACAGTGGCAAGTTAGTCGCTAACATACGTCGTGCTCAGAACAACCGTCTATCAGCATGCTTCGTCGTCTGCAGCATTCGTGGAAGCGCAATCTCAGGCAAAGAGATTTGAAAGTGAAGCTTATGGCAAAGCCACATCGAAAGTCGGTTTCCCCGGCATCATGTCCGCAAGCATCCATCCCCGTGTCTAAACAGATGCCATTCAGGAAGAATATGAGCGGATGTTCCAGCGAGCAATCGACGAAGCGGAATCAACCGAGTCTGTAGCTCCGGTCATTAGCAGCCCCGTCCAGTCGCGCGAGGAATCGGACGACGAACCGGCAAATGTTGGCGTAAACATTGGGATGTACAAAAGCTGCATTCCTCACGCGGACGGCCTGCATTCTACCATCTTCAAATCCAAGGATGAACACGGCAGCCTGGTGGCGGTGAAAGTAACCGTTCCTCACCTCATGGGTGCGCCTCATGATTCTAGACGAGAAGTGAAGATTCTGCGAGAAGCTGCCAGTGCGCGCGTGATACCTCTACTGGAAGCTTCCAACTTGTCTGGTGGGCGATTGATTCTAGTCTTTCCTTTCGTGCGAAACAACTTTGAATGTCTGCTGCGTCAGGACATGGTGACTGCTTCGCAGATAAAATCTCACCTACGTGACCTGTTCAAAGCACTGGCGCACGTCCACTCGCTGGGTATTATACACCGAGATGTAAAGCCATCGAATCTCCTGCTCGACTCTCCGGCGGGACCTGCGTATCTTGCCGACTTTGGTATTGCCTGGAAAGAAGGAACCGAGGGCTCAGAGCGAAGCGATCAGAAAATAACCGATGTAGCCACCACTTGTTACCGTCCGCCGGAAATATTGTTTGGCTATAGAGGTTATGGGCCAGCACTAGACCTCTGGTCGGCGGGTTGCGTTGTCGCGGAGGCTGTGACGGTGGGCCACAGACAGCTATTCGATTCTGGACCCGTTGGAAGCGACTTGTCGCTCATTCAATCTATATTTACGACATTGGGAACGCCCGACAAGGAATCATGGCCGGTAAGTGCCGAAATAACTCGCGAAAAGCAAATCAGAGGATTTCTGACGTTTGAGAATAGGAAACTACAAAGCTCCCAGACTGGGACAAGATTGAGTTTAAGCGCTACCCAGCCAAACCATGGGAAGAGATTTTGAAGGGAGCATCTTCCAAGGGACGGGACCTGGTGAGCAGATTGGTTAGGTATGAGAGTAGCGACCGAGCTTCAGCCGCTCAGGTGAGTACGCGGTCGGCCCCTTCATGGCAGTCTTCCTCTAACGTATATCTCTTCTCAGGCCCTCGAGCATCCGTATTTCATCACATCCTGATCTGGACTCTTTGGGCTTGGTCTTTTGAATAAATAGAAGCGGAGGTCGGACTTCAGAGACTCATAGCCTTGGAACGATAACTTAGGGCAAATTGAACCGCCCACAACAAATCGCAACAAATTGCAGGACCTGCATATAAATAACGGACCAATGATCCAATGCTACTCTGTAATATACTACTGATTACTGACAGTGGCTGCGGGACCTCGGCAATCATGGGGGCATCCTTTCATGTTACTGATGTTTCATGTTGACTACCACGACGGGGCGGATTACTAAGGTAAATTACGGAACACAGAGCTGACTTACAGTATTATTACCAGGAACGGTATCGCCGCGTCCAATCAGGATCCTTTCGCAGTGTTATCCCGGACCAAACGTGGTAATATAAACATCCCGCGTGTAACATCGCCGTAATGCCCCTTTTCCCCCAAACTTTCTCTTCTTTCTCGGCTTCATTTTCCCTTTCTCTCTCTCTCTCTCTCTCTTCCCTCCTTTTTCTATTCCATCACACTCTTTTTCTTGTTGCTGTGTTCTCTAATTGATGGATTAATCCTTCTCGTTCCTTCTCGTGGGCTTCCCACGCCATCAATTGTTTACGTTCGTTGCTCTCGCAGCCTGGTTGCTGGATTGCTGGCCGCCCTTTTGTTGATCAAACCTTTTGGTCGGCCTGTGGTCCGTTTACTCTCTTTACTTTTTTTACGACGTCTTCGCTATATTCGTCCTCTAGTTAGGACGGCTTTCTTTTTGGACGCGACATTTTTGCCTTCTGCTTCGAATCGCGAATATACCGTCTTTATACGCTCTTTGCTACGATTGTAGCGACTCTCGCAGTGCGAATTACTTGAGATATCGTCCTTTTTGCATATCAGAAAGAGAGAAGAAAAATAAAAGAAAAATATAATTAACGAACCCTGAAGTTCATTATTTACTACAGAGTGTCTGTGGAGGATATCAACGGTTGAACCACTTCGGAACCATGGCTCATGGGCATCTTCACCATCATCACGGCGCCGGCCTGGAGAGACGCGATGACCACCCTGCCGGTGCTCCACCCGTGGTCTACAAAACTGTCGATAACAATTCCAAGCCTACCGGCGATTCCCCTAACGTTGGACTGGGCGATCCTGTCGCCCAGACACCGACGAGTTCCGAGAATGATTCCACAACAGCGGCTGCTACCACGCACCCCAAAACCACTGTGGCTCCCACCATGACCAGCGGTGACATGACTGCAATAACCGTTGCCCCTGGCGCTACTCACCCTCCGACTAATACAGTCTTGGACAGCGGTGCTAGTGTGGCAGCTGCTACCAACTCAGCTGGCTCTGCGAGCCCAACCGCATCCGGTTCTAGTTCTGCGAATTTTAGCGGTGGTGCTAAAGCCGGCACCGCAGTCGGTGCCATATGCGGCGTCGGGTTGATCGCAGCCATCATCCTCCTTTTCTGGCGCAAGCGAAAACAGAACAAACTGCCCGCGAGCGATGACGAGAAGTCCTCGTCCCCGACACCTCCCATGGCAGAATCCAAGGCACTCCCCGAACCGCCAAGGTTGCAAGTGCGTCCCGTTACCCAGTTTGCCCCAGACTTAACTCCCACGAGTAGTGTTGGACTTGGACTCGGTGCACCAGCCACTGGCCTTGCTCCTCCTGCCGCCGCCGCCACCGCCTCCAATGTTGCTCCAGGTACCGCTGTCACGTCTAACCCTGCCGCGGCTTCACGCGAACTTTCCGGCAATCAGACCGAGGCCATGCCTGATCGACGCTCCGTACACAACCCGCTGGAAACTCCTCCGAAAGACAACGCCGCTCCTAAGAATCCGTTCAACGACCCGATAGATCCGTTCGGTAACCAGGCGGAGGCTCCTTCTCCTCCGGATTCGAATATACTTGCCGCTGTAGAGGAGGCTCCCCCAGCAAATAATACCGAGCCCAACAGCATGCCCGCCGGTTCCGCTCCCGAAAACATTCCTGCTGGGTCTGAGCCTGCTGTAGCTGCTGGCGCTGGCACTGCCTCTTCCCCACCGGCTACCGCTGCTAAGTCTGCTGGGCCTGCTGAATCCGCCGAAAACAAGCCTCCTGTGGCTGCTGATACCGGTGCTACTGGTGCTGCTGGCGTTGGTGCTGCTGCTATTGCTTCTTCGGCTAATCATTCTGAGGGTAAACATGCAGGGAGATCGCATACTCGGACACCTTCGCCACCAGATCATCCTTCTAGGCCATTGACACCTGCTAGTGCTACCAGTTCCGATGCCGTCTCCATTTCTTCGGACAAAGCAGCTACCATTGCTACCAATGGACGTCGCCCCAGCAATGTTCATCGCGTACAGCTTGACTTCGCTCCTTCTATGAGCGATGAGCTGGGACTTCGTACCGGCCAGCTCGTTAAACTGCTGCACGAATATGACGACGGATGGGTAAGAGGCTTCTTATCCCTTATGACTTCTCCGACATTCCTTACTAACCTTATTCAAAAAACCAGGCATTGTGCATCAGACTTGACCGTTCACAGCAGGGTGTGGCTCCAAGGTCTTGTCTTTCTGCGCGGCCTTTAAAGCCTCGTGCACGTCCACCGCCGAATGGTTTGCCGGTTATGACACCGAACGGCCCTCGAATGCCACCGGGACCAATGGGCATGCCTCCACCCTTCCGCCCTCCTCCAACTGGTCGCCCAATGTCTCCTGCTGGTCCCCGCTACCCTATGCCAATGCCCATGCCAATGCCCATGCCGTTCGGCCAACCGTACCAACGTCCTATGTCGCCAGTCCATTTCCCGCCGGTCCCGCGTTCTTATTCCCCTGTGGCGGGTCAACCTCCACTCAGATCCATGAGTCCTGGCCCGTACGGTCCCCCGGGAATGCGGCCTAAGCCCGCGCCTTACAGGTCCCGGAGCAGCACGGTTGGGTCCACTCAAACTACTATGAATGACCAGCACAGGCCGAATCAATTTGCCGGCGCCGCTCCATTGCCGGCATCAGTCGAACCATCCGCCGCTCCCACCGCTGAAACTCCAAGGAACCCCGAGACACATCAGTATGGCGGATTTGTATAGTTAGTTATGATTTTGAATGGGAACCGCGCAGTCTTGACGTGCAATGACTTAGTTGTCGTTATCGTTGTTCTTCACCGCTGAGCGGGACGAGTTTCGCACGATACAATTGATTCGCTGTGCGTCGGTTGAGTTGAGTTGATATATTTCCATTCGATTTCTGTTTGGCTTCTTCAAAAATACCCTTTGCTTTTTTCTGTGATATTTGCTTGAATGCGTTCTATATTTTTCTTCGTTCCTCCTACATTTCTACATGTCTGGATTGTGGACTTGTGACTTATTGGCGACAGAGCCATGACAAGATAGCTGAACCTCATCGTCAGCGAACTTCTCCGAGATTTGTTGGTGTTTTGGAGGGACTCTGCTGCGCTCCATTCCATTCTTCTCCGTCAACTTCAACGTTGGAATGGCCTTGATACCAGTCCAAGCATTCCCAGCATTCCCAGCTCACGAAGGCCGAGAATGGAGACAGTATTACTTTATTTACTTTTAACAGTTAACCTTTTATATTAATATTTTACTTTTCATATTTCTTTTTCTTTTTTCTTTCTCTTTTCTCTAATCCTTCTACTTCCTGGCGTTTCTATCTAATGCTTGCTTGCTCCAAGATGTCATGTACCATGTAACTTATGTGAGCTGAATCTATTGTACGTTGTATGTATGTTGAATAATGCAGTAGCAAGTACACGTATTTTGTTACTGGTGGTCTATTGGTCTTCTATAGTTAATGGTTGGTAGTCAACCTGAAGCGATGTCCGTTGTTCTTGCGACCTTCCCGGTAAGCACATGACCATCAGAATCCCATACCGGTACGGAGTACCTAGTGGAATTCGATACTTTTCGTTACTGCGCGAAGGACCTAAACTGAGAGCTCATCGCCGCTACCGGTTATTTCACAAACACCGTTGACGGAGGGGTCGATCTTGCAAGGAGGGTAGGTCATTGCAGCCGCCATCTTCAGACAATTTCGACACCAAACTTGGGAAGGGTGTCAGCCGCAAATAGGTAGATAGGGTAGATAGGGTTCAAGCCAAGCTCCAAATAAGTTGCTACCAGCAACGTACGAAGAGTAGTTGCCGCACAGAAGAGGATGAATCTCCAAAATGGAGTTGAATAATTAAGAACAAATTGAAAGGTTGAAATGAGATTTTGGGTAAAACTTACGGAGCATGTCACATGAACTGCACAGAATCCAGAGTCCAGACATTGTAGAGAGAACGTAGTCCAGCCCTAAATGATCCCTCCCTACCTTGTAGATCAATCATGGCAAATTTTAATGTCGAAAAAGGGGCAACGATGCGAGAATCGTTGGTCAACCTCCCTCTTGCCCTTCGATTTCCGTCCATCTGCCGAAAGCCAAGGCTCCAGGAGAATCTCCCGTACCCGATCTGCTCTCTTCTCTCCATCCCCAAGCAATACAATAGTGTCTCGCCAGCAGTCTCCATTCCTCCATCTCATCCAGCATTTCCAATCCCGCCACGCGCTCCTTCTCCTCCTCGCTAACCCATCGTTCCCAAATGAAGTCGATATCCGCAGCAGCTTGTCCGCTGCTGAATCCCTGCTCGCCTAAGCGCTTTCGTTGTGCTGACAATGACGAGTACTTATTCAGAGTCTGCAGATGAATACCGCGTGTTGCGAGGTTGGATACCATTGTCTTGCCGAATGCGTCGTCGGGACGAATGGGTTCGTAGAGGATTATACCAAGTGCTGGTGCGCGGGTGCCTTCTGTGTCATTCGACTTGTGCGATGAAAAGAGATCATGGGTGAAGTAGTCGACTACACTGTCTGCATCGGTAGGAGAGAGATAAACTAGACAACATTCCGAGATCAACAACGTAGGCAACGTCGTGTCTACTCCTTGTAGCACCGTAGATGTACCAGTAGCAAGAGTACTATCATCAGAAGCTGCCCCTGACGGAGCGGGGGAGGAGAAAGTCGGCGGAGGCGGCGGACCCCGCGACGATGCATGCTTCGCCAACGACCGGAGATCAACAGGATGAATATGGTACCGAGGAGAATGCAACGCATCCCCTCCTACAGATATCGTCACATTTTCTCCTGCATTCTCGCCAGTGATCCCAATCGCTCTTTGTAAAAGCGGCGTGCCCCGAATTGCCTTGATCTTAGCAGACGTGTTGACGGAGAAGTCAACTTCGTGATAGACCAAGTCATCCGCAGTCTGCCTGGACGCGAGCAGCCGGAACACGCGCGTGTCAGTTCCAGCGCCTAGGGAGATGATCTGCTTCCGAGCCCGTCCACCGGGACCATTGCTACCCCGATCAGATTCAAGGAAGCTATTAACGAGTCTGTCGATTGCGGCAGTTCGGACATAGGTGCCTGTCAACGTGCCATCTCGGAGGTTAACTTGAGTTCCAAAAAGAGGGAATCATTGTAGCCTACAATAATGTGCATGTAATATACATACCCCGGTTGATAATCGGAAGCCTCCTCGTTTCAAGACCGAACGGCGTCAACGAACCTGCGAATGGATCCTCGAGGTATCCCAGTCTGACGGCACTCAGACGGGAGACGCTGGCGTCGGTGTCCGTGCCTTGCACGATTTGGTCCCCGTCTGCAGCGACGGCGTTGCGATTACTTGAAAGGCCGTTTCTACCATCTCCACGGCTTCTGAAACGCCCTCGTCCTCCGCCTCGACGTAGCGTGTTAAGGTTGGGGATTTGAGGCGCGGACATTTGCGAAGAGAACAACAAGAAGAAGAAGTGATGGGTGACGCCAGCGTTCCGAGGCTCGTTCGGTGGTCAATGGCTGCCCCCACGCCAACTGGTGAATAATGTCATCGATAGACCAGTTGACCATTTGTCCAGTTGATCAGCGCCAGTTGGCCTTCAACGCTGGATTTTGATAGTATGTAGTATGTATATCATACATAGCCAATCCTCAAAAATTATAGAAATTATTCTAATGCAATATGCCTAGTGACTTGCCCCAATCTGCTGGCAATGGTATCTCTCGCGGGTGTAATTGAAAAAGACAAGATAATTTGCACCGTATACCACCAACAACGCCTCTAATACCCAAGAAAAAGGAATTGACCTGCTCCTTGAACGCCGCTTGTTTTATCTCGAGTCCAGCATCATAAGATCCGCATCAATATCATCATCGTCGAATTCATTTCCATTGCCAGACGCAGCAGCGGGGCCATTGCGATCCCCGTTGGCCTCATAGCCGTTGGCGAGCTCCTCCCGCATAACCTTTTCTTCCTCCTGCCTTTGCTTGGCTCGATGCCGTTCGATATCTGCCAAACTCCAGGTAGAAATCCCTTCCTGATCCTTGGCTTTGAAGGGCTGGGCCATTGTACGTAGGAAATTCTTCGCAGTCCCCACGGCCATATCAGTACTAAGGTTAGTCTCACTTTCAAGTAAGCCCTGGCTGATCCATTTCGGAAGTTGTGTGCGCTTCTTCTGAAATCGGCGGTCTGCCAGAATCATAACTCCGTAGTCGTCCTTGCCACGAAGTACACGACCCAGACACTGTGCAGCGTGTCTCATGGCATCGAACGAGAGAAAGTCGTTTTCTCGAATGCGGTAGTTTTCGCGGAGGAACTCAAGACGGGCCTTCAATATGCGGGATTCGGTGTATTGAAAGGGGACTCCAATACAAAGAACAGCGCGTCCATAGTGGTGGTCAAAATCAATACCTTCCGACACCTTCCCTCGGGCGACACATAGTAAAAGGGCACCACGCCCGTTGCAACAGGCTGTTCGATATGTCTCTAACGCAAGTGAAGATTCTTGCGCATCTGGCGTCTCAACAAGGATCAACTTGTAGTTCCATATGGAGTCCAGAATGCCCATTCCTTGCCACATGCTAATAATCGACTCCATATACAAATAGGACGGGAAGAAGACAACGACCCCGTCGGGTGTAATGCGGGAAAACTCTAAAACGAGATTGCCATAGTTGCGTACAACGCCAGGATCATTACGGATCTGGAACGACGATGATATTTGAGACTGATCTGAACCACGGGTCACAACCATCGGGAGGAAAGATCGACGTGCTAAAGTCATGGAATAAGACTCTTGAAGTACGGTCGAAAATCCCAACATCTTGGGGTACATTTCAAGGGGCGAAAGAGTCCCAGACGTGATGATCACTGAACTGAAGCGTTCAACTACCGGCCTAATGGCAATAGCAGCATCCAAGCACGTGAAATGCAATATAGGGTTCGGCACGGTTGCTGCTTCGGATTCGAACGGTTCAAGGATCAGGACAAATCCCTTCTCGTAAGTTGCGACCAAAGTCGCAAACGTGGCGACCTCTTGGAGTGCTTGATAGTCTTCTATATTCAAAAGTTCTAACGTCCGCACAAGAGACGTGAGGCGTTCGACGCAGAAGCGAAGCGGTTTTCGTTCAATATAGGTGAGGTCTTTGAGATGGGTAAGAAATGAAGGTGGCGTTTCGGATATAGCATGCGTGACCTTCATACGGGTCTTAAGGTACTCGATAAATCGTTTCAAAAAGGCGACAAAATGCTCGGCTCGTCGTATATTTCCCGGTACAGCTTCTTTTAGTAGGTCATCCGGAAGAACTGGATTTGCGATAAATTGCTCTTCGTCCCTAGCCTGCTCTGCCTCTCGTAGGCCCTCAACGAGTTTCGTATATTCATTTTGAAGTTTTTCAGCATCATAGCCCTTCATCTCGTCAACTTTGCGTTCCAAGTTGCTTGCACCTCTCGTAGCCCTCCGTAATGAGTCCTCCGTAAGGTCGATGCTTAGAGACTCTATGCAGACATTGTCAATATTGTGTGCTTCGTCAAAGACGACTATACAGTCTTTGGAAAGTTCCCTCGACACTCTCTCCGCGATCTTTGGATCGAGAAGGTAGTGATAAGAATATACGATAACGTTGCAATACGCCATCTGGCCAAACGTCAGAAAGAGTAGAGCGCGGATGGGGGCCAGTAAACTTACCATGCGCCGAGCAGTAAAGTAAGGACATTGCGTATGTTGCTCTCCATACTTAATCAGTCCATCAAGAGTAAACACCCCCGGCGGTATCAAATTATGGGGTTCGAGAAGATAAAGATTCTATACGTTCCTTATGTCAGCTCAGTAACAGCCAAATAAACCAAGCTAGACAGTTCGCGCATACCTCATGATATGTACAGAGCTCGACATCTTCGCCTCTCTCTTTCTTGTCCTTCACGAAGCCCGCCGTAAGACTTCTGCACCTTGCATCCACAACGTTCCCGCTTCTCTCTTTTTTCACGGACGGATGCAGACACAGATTCTTGCGACTAGTGAGACCAAGGGCACGAAAGTCCTCCGTATACCCAAGTTCCTCCGCACGATGCTTCATCAATGCCTTCAACTCCGTTAACGCTTTCTCAATCTCGGACATGGTCCGAGAACAATAGATGAGCTTCCTATGCTCCGGATAATGTTGTTGGTACGCGATAATCAACGACAGTAGTGACACCGTTTTTCCCGTACCAGAAGGCATTTCCAAGACGCAGTGACCCCCAGCATCGAGGGTCTTCTTGAGGTCGCACATGTAGGCATATTGTTCGGGATATATGCGAGGATACGGGAAAAGAACAGGAAGATCACTAAATCGGGAGAGAGAATTAGCATTACGGCACAGTCTTAGCCGCTGATCTTTGTGCAGACAAGGCTTACTCGATGAAGAATCTCATAATGAGGTTTGAAGCTGGCTGTCTGCCACTCTTGCCAACTCCTTGTCATTTTTTGCCCTGGCGAACTTCCATTCTAGGCGCGATCGCGACAATGACACCAAGTCATGTGACTTGCATTGCTTCATTGATGACTCATCGCCGCACCGCCTTCGCCTCTGCCTGGCTGAAGACGATCAACGTCGCTGCCTGTAGATGTCAGTTATAAAAGTGGGATTTCTTTAATGTATCTACGATCTATCGCCATCTTGAAGACTGTTATTCTCATTTGAAACTTCTTGATTCTTGAAAGACTGTTGGACTGTCCATTGGTCCTTCTGCTACCATCTCACACTCTTGACTGAAGACCAATCGATTACACAGAACCCCACGTTCATTATGAGCAAGAAGCCCAAGTCCCAGGCTTCAAGCAGCCGTGCAGCCTCTGCTGGGTTCGGTGGCTTTGGTGGATTTTCGGGTGCTTTTTCTACTCAGGGGAGCGCCTCTTCTCTTACATATGTGGCTGAACCGCCGAATTTGTCCCAAATATCAGAGCCGCAATTAGTGGTTGCGTTCAAGAATCTACTGAAGAAGGATGAGACCACACGGTCAAAAGCATTAGATGATATAAAAGCACACATTGTTGCGGTTGAAACTAGCAGAGGAACCCTTGAAGATGGCTTCTTAGAAGCATGGGTAGGTCTATCTATTATAAAAGTCATAAAGCCCAATTTAATGATCGTTCTCTCATCATCCCACAGGTGAAAGTATATCCAAGAGCCTCAATTGACAATTCTCGCAGAGTGCGGCAATTGGCACACTCTACACAGGGCTCCATTACCGCACTCGTAGGCAAACGAATTGCCCGCCATTTGCCTAAGGTAATAGGAGCCTGGCTTGCTGGGCTCTATGACAATGACAGACCAGTGACTCGGTCTGCATCCGAGTCATTCACACGTGTGTTCTCTACTGAAGACAAGAGAAACAATGTGTGGAGGATCTATCGGAGTGCTATATTGGAATTCGTAGAAGATGTTATCCTTCAGCAGTCTCCTCAAACATTAAGCGATGAGAGGACGGTTAAACCTGATGATGCCGAGGCCAAATATGCCCGTGTTGCAGGGACAGCTCTCTTGTTATTCAACCGAATTCTTGGTCTGTTCGTGCCTATGCCCAACCGAATTGGAAGAAGTCTGACTTGGATTTTTTACAGGAAGCTCTACGTCTGAAGATTTCGATAAGGATCTGCCGGTGATTCAAAGACTGCTCAGTAGCAAGTCATTATGGTCGTTATGTGCTCATGAAGACGCTTTTGTTCGCCGTTCTGTCTACACGCTTCTCCGATCGGCAGCTTTGAGCCAACCTGTAGAGCTTGATTGGAAAGTAATAAGTGCAGCCGTCATTGGAAAATCGTTATCTATTTCTCAAATAGGGTCTTCATCAGAACTTTCCGAAACCCTATTACAGCTGACATCCTCGAGACCCCAGTTGTGGACTGAGGATTATGCCGGAAAGTCCTCTTCGTCGAAGAGACTTCTGCAGTATATTCAGAAAGGATCTCAGGGCGGCTTTGGCTCGTTCTGGTCAAATATTAGCCAAATATTGCGCATTGTTCCATCGCAAGTTCTTCTACAAATTAGCCAGGCGAATGCCGCTGAGAAACTCCGATTGTCCAGCGCAACTGCTCTGACGGAGGCCCTCCAAGATGGTCTCAACTCCAGAGATGAACCGCGGCCCAATCTTTCAACCGGATGGAAATGCTACGTCGAAATTGGAATGTGGTTATCGACGTTAATACCCGAAGAAGAGCAGGACTTATTCATACAAGGAAGAATCTCGCCACTTCTGAAGCAATATGTAAGGTCTGATTCATATCATTCAAGATGGACACTTCCAGCCCAGTCCGCTGAATTGATATGCGTGCAATGCTTCACCACATTAGCGGCAAATGGCCATGGGGACAAGTTGCAATTTCTATGGACAGAGTTATCGGATAGGCTACTTGAGTCAGTCAAGTTGTCCTCTCCAGAACAATCAAAAGACTTCACGCTGTCACAGGATGCAATCTGTGCGCAAGCGCAGCAACTTTTTACACTGGAGAACGCTGTTATAAAACAACTGCAGGGCTTGGAGTGCGAGGCTCAAATGGTCAGAGTATTTGAAGATACAGGACTAAAGCTCCTCGAAAACTGCCTACAAGTGCTGCGGACTAGGAATGGTAAGCCGTATGGGGCTGCTGCAGTCGTTGAAGAGGTTGTGCGTAGCCTACCGCGAGCCGCGCAACAGTCTCAAGAACTTCTGAGCTTTGTTCGAAAAGATGTACCCGAGCTTTTGTTCTCAGCATCTGGTGATCGTCTCGTTGCAATTGTGTTTTTGTGTCGTGAATGGGACAGTTTTGGCTCGTGTTTTAAGGAAATTGCTGAACGAGTGATTCAGCTGGAACCAGAGCAATCGAATGCACATATCCTTCGAAGATTTCTCGCGATTCTCAATTTCGGAGATTTTGAAGCTGAAGACAAACTCCGTCCACTGCTCACCAGGGCTATAAATAAGGCCTACTGGCCGATCGTTGTAGCCGTCCTTCAGAATCAAACGTTGCCCGCTGGACTAAAGGAACATGTTTTCCTGTCGATAACTGATTCATTATCCGTTGACGATGCCTCTCTCGAATCCCTTCACGGACTTTCCCAGGTTGCGTCTGCCGTCCCATCTGCAATGCGAGAGTTTCAAGCCGGCCAGCATGGCTCTAAACTTACTGGAAAGTTGCTTCTCGTAACAGAGTCTCCGTCCGAGGAGATGGCGGGTCTCGCTGAAGAGTTGCTGGAAGCTTTGAAGAAGACGGGTGCTGGTGACATGGGTGCAAAATCCGGCCTGGAAGTGCTACAACATAACCTCAATCAGGTCAACGACGAATCGCTTTCGTGAGTTCTAATTTGACTGACTAGTCCTGTGTACGTTTACTAATTATCACATAGGATTGAGTCGTTGTTTGGCGTCGCTGAAGACTTAATACTTAATTCTAAACCAGAAGAAAAAGAGCGTCTGGCTAAGGTCATGCTGCCTTCTGGCCAGTCTTGGAGCCAAGCCCTTGCTCCGTTCCTTGAGCTTCCTCCTCGAGCTTCTACTGCTATAATAAGTCCTCTCGAGGGTACAGTGCATCTTGTTGATAGCGATGTAACAGACAGCTTGCAGAGGAGATTGGAAACCGTCCCCCGCGATATAAGTAATTGCTCGTCCGCTTTTCGGTTAACCGCTTTCGTGATTAGAGTTCTTTCTTCGCCTTCAATTCACGTTATCGAACTTCTCGGAAAGGAAGAGCTCGAAACACTGTTTTACAACCTGCCTTTGGCAGTGCAGTTAATTGAGGACGACCTTATGATCCAGAATTGCAACGGTATAACTGGGTTGGCCAAACAGGAGCAACGAGAGGAATACTTGGAAGTCGTCCACGAAGGCAGAGAGATCATGAGCCGCTGGATCCATTCGAATGACCCGATCGGCGTTGAAGAAGGGGCTACTGTCTCTTCTACGTTACGCTCTCTCTGGGAAAGCAAACTAGAGGGATTGGATGGCACTTCCCCGGTATGCTATAGAGTGGGAGAGGCGTTCGTGAAAATCATGGCACAGGCGGGACCGTCGAACGAAGCGAAGTCAACTGAGAATATTTCCAAATTATGTAAAGATTCTCGAACAGCAAATGCCATCCGTTCGGCATCTTCGTTCGCTGTGGTCAGAGAGTTGGTTATTTCCAATCAATCTGGGACGCGATTATGCAACGAATTGGTTGCAGATTCAACGGGACTTAAACCGGAGGATGAAAGAAAAGATGGTAAGTATACTGGTATCCTTATAATTTCCCTTGCTAACTTATATTAGGTCTTCGAAAACTGGTATTTTTAAACCTTCTGATCTCAAGGGACGAAAGCGTCGTGGCAAATATTCCCACTCAACGACTGGTATTTTTAGTGAAGCATCTGATACAATGTATCCAATCCGACATGAAGTCTTTTGGCCTCAAAGCGGAGATTACTAAAACTCTGACTTACGTCCTTCCATGTCTTCGAGAGATATATGGTTCTCATTGGGAGGAAATGATGGAGTTTCTAAGCGCAGTATGGAGGGAAACGAATGGCGGGGATGAAGCCTTGCCTCTATTAGCGGCATCTTTTAGGCTCTTCGCATGCCTTAGGTCAACGGCAGATGGTGACTGCAATGATGATCTGAAAGATGCTTGGTCTGACCGGAAAGTGGGTTTATTCAAGGATTTGACGTCGACTCTCGTGAGATTCGGTAAGTTCTTGGTGAGCCAGGTTGAAGGTGATTCAAGCTAACCAAGACAAAAAGACTCTGCTGCTGCCTTCCACCAGCCTCGAGATGTAGCTGTTCAAACGCTCTGTTTCTTGGTCGACTCCATGCCGGTTGAGAAACTTGATAACATGAGCGAATTACTTCCACTTCTCACAGCTAACAGCCGCGCTGTACAACGCGCTGCTTACGAGGTTCTTCATCGTTATATTCCTGGAACTCAAGAACAAGTGTCTTTCGACGTGGCGCTGTCAAAGTCCGCAGTTCATCTACCCGATGAACTCATGTCCTTGCTGCTCGAAGCTCCGACAGTAAGCTCTTTTGCTACTGCGGACAACAAAGACAAAGCATGGGCCGACATAAGAGCCTACCTTCTAAGCTGGAAGCTTGTGTTTGATCACTTTGTAAACGCGGTATGTCTCATAAGATTGTGTTAATCTCTAAAAGGAAGATTTCTCTGACACTTCATTGAACAGTCTGTTCCGGTTCAGGAATACTACGTGTCCGACATCAAGGAAAGCGGGGCATTGTATCCTTTGCTGGAGTTTATGTTTGAGTTTCTTCTGAAATCGCATGACGGCAAGCTCATTGATGTGTCCAAGTTCGATGTTCGCTCGTTCGAATTGGATCAGTCGGATAGTACAGAAAAGGAGGCTCAGTGGTTTCTCGTACATCTGTACTTTTTAACACTGAAGAATGTGGCCAACATGACCAAGGGCTGGTGGATTGACACGAAGAAACGCATAAAGGGGCCTGTCGAGGCATGGACAGAGAAATTTGTAAGATTTAGCTCCCAAGATATAATCAAGTCTTGCCTACTGACCACAGCGACTAGATTTCTCCCCTGATCATTGACGATGCTCTACGAGGCGTATCCGAATGGATAACGACACAAGATCCCAACGAAGATCGAGCGCTGACGCTAAGAGTTTCTCCCAAGACGGCCGAGATAACCGCAAGCATTGCAGTGGACGAAGAGTCACCCCCGGTTGCAATCGGGATTGCTCTCCCACCGGCATATCCACTACAACCAGCCTTGGTGATCAGCCGAAGCCGAGTCATAGTTGACGAGAGAAAATGGAAGAACTGGCTCGTGACCATCCAGGGCGTGATTATGTTTGCCAATGGCAATCTGGTAGATGGACTCCTTGCGTTCCGGAGGAACGTGCAGGGCGCATTGAAGGGCCAGAGCGAATGTGCCATTTGCTACTCGGTTATCTCTACGGATATGCAGACCCCGAACAAGAGGTGCGCAACGTGCAAGAACGCGTTCCACTCTGTATGTCTGTTCCGGTGGTTCAAGAGTAGCAACCAGAGTACTTGTCCTCTGTGCCGGAACAACTTTGTTTATGTATGAGTACGATTGGAAGGAACTGTCTAGCGGTTGGACGGGAGTGGATATGTTTCTATCGCTTGAGTTGATTTCCACCTGTATAAAAATGTCAATATCTGGTCGATTAATTATGTCCCTACTCTGTACAATTTGGTATGCTGCAAAGAGTCACGACTCGCGAATTTGCACCTTAATGTTGTGTCCACTTCTAATGGTCCTGGGAGCCAACTTGGAGAGACGCAGGAGCTGGCTAAGAAACGTCACCCCTTGCGCATAAGGACCTCACCTCATGCACGCACAATTCCTAAAAGGGATTAGCTTGTTTCCTAAAAAGGCTAGCCGTGATAACAACCACGAGATTTACTCACACAGACTTAAATGCGGTGCTTCGGAGGCCAACATGCACGTCGCACAGTCACTCGCACTGCTGCTGCCTGCACTATCCTAGTCAGGGCGATGAATAGGATTTCAGGAAAGTAAACACAGGTACAGTACATGATCCTTTTGTTATTTCCTTCAATGTCCTCATGTTCAACGTTCCTCGTCTGCAACGCAGAAAACATTGCTAATCTTGAGGTTGTTCTTTTCCTTAATTTAGGGGACCCTATTGTAGGTATTGGGAAAATACGAGATTGCATTTTCCATACATCTCTTGGACATCCTTTGATAGTAGGGGCTTATCGTCCTCAAAAGCACCGTTGACAAAAAGGAGCATTGGAGCAAATGTTTGTCGAAAGCTCTCGTTCTGCAGCAGCGTCTTTTGATTTTTTTCGACAATTTGCATGCTTGTTTTCTGAACTAGATGCTTGTACGACCTATAGATATTGCTCCCTTTTGTCAAGGCTCAACGGTGGTTCTGAGGATGATAAGCCTGTACTGTCAAAGGCTGTCCAAGAGATGGGTGGAAAATGCAATCTCGTATTTTCCCAATATGTATTTGCAGGTTTCCCCGGATTATGTCAACACGACAGACAATGGCTTCCCGAGCACTGGAAAATACCATAGCATTCGTTTGTGGAGCTCCAAAACGAAAAAGAAAACTGGAGAGTCATTTGGTTTGCGATGCGCCTAGACCGGGTATCTCACAGTGATGAATTTGGTTTTCTTATATACGCCAAACTTACGAGAGGGATTAAAACGAGCCCTTCGTCACTTACTTGGGCAAGCGCTCTACTGTTTGAAACCAAAAGGCTAGCTTCACGGCCAGGTACCTCCACAAACTCCTCAGTTGCGCTGATTTTTTTCTTGCTCAATCAGGCTTGATCAACGGAACTGGAAGACGCATGTCAGTAACGGTTGGCGAGTTTACTACCTATAGAGAAGACCTCAAAGATAGGATTCTGGGTCTTTTCGTGCATGAATTGATACTTGGACAGACGCGCGTCTTCCTTCTTATGGAAAACGTTCACCGTTGCTCTCATGGACAGGTTGACAGCGTGCTTTCCTTGCCGTTATATCTGAACACGCGCGTATGTACGCGATTAATGCCGTTACCCGATAACGTCGTGTATGTACATACACGCGTGTTTACATACAATGGCAAGGAGAGCACGCTGTCAAGTTGTTCGAGAGCAACGTTGGACTATTTCCGCAAAAAGGAAGACACGCTTCTGTCACTCATGCACGAAGATACCCAGAACCCTAACTTTGATATCTTCTCTATGTAATAAAGTCATCAACCGTTACTGACATCACTGACATGCGTTTCCCAGCTTCCCTTGATCAAGAGTGTTGTAAAAATCGATGAGTTTCGAGGTATCAATGCACCAAAGAACATATCATACTGTACTCCGCATCGCATTAAGAACTCGCAGAAGGTTGTCGTTAAACCTATGAAACTCCAAATCATGAGAAACCACCCTTCTAGTTTGATGTTGACATTATTCGCTCGAAACAGAGAATGATATATTAACGCCTATAGTCAACTGATATAATACAAACAAAATGAAGGCATTTGCAATATGGCTCATAACAACATGTAATCTTCTATACACTTTTAAACATCCAAAAAAGACATATGTAACTCCGTTCATGCAACAGGCGCAAGCAAGTCAAAGCAACCGGTACCAACAGTGCCGATACGACCAGCGACAATCCTACTCGACGGTCCCTTGAAGTCATCGAAATCTCGTTCCAACACGGCATCTCTCAAGAAACCGACGGTAGTCTCGAAACTCATCTTGGAGAACGGCGACGAGCTATCCTTGACGAGACCGTTACGGTTGAAGGGACGGAAACCACCAGAGTGAGTCATGACATCGCTAATAAGGTTAAGATGACGATTATCAACAGAGATACCGTGACCGCCGAAGACCTCAGCCATTTCACGGATGATGGACGCACGGGCAGCTTCGACGCCGTAGTGGGTGAGCATATGGTAGATGGAGTTGGTGTAGAGGGAGTGCGGTTTGATGATGTCCTGGTAATCACGCATGGCGAGAAGGTTAACACCTTCCGTGACGACGTGAGCAGGTTCCTTTTTGATCGGGTCCGCTTCGACGTAAGTGCAGTCACCAAGGCCGGGGATGGACTGGATGACGGCGCTACGGGCGGCCTCTTCGACAAGAGGAAGGAGGAGGATTTTGGGAGTGGCGATGTCGTACTCGAACTGTACGGTGCAAGATGTGCCCTCCCTGGCGTTGAACTTGAACTGCGTGATTTCACCGTACTTGCCCTTGACGTCTTCTTCACGGAGCTTGGAATCCTTGGCGTGTTCGTCCGAGTCGGAGTCCGAAGCATCTTGCATTTCAGTATCGCGGGTTCGCGGGGCCTTGTTGGTCGTATCCTCATCGTCCGTGACGTCTTCGTCGTCTTCCCGTTGAACCATGTCCATTTCTTCGTCTTCTGGGGCCTCGTACGATACCTGGTTCGAGCGGTTTTGACCACCTCGTGCTCTCTTGGCGTCATCAGCGTCATCTTCAACATCATCATCGTCAGGTTCGGCTTCATTATCGGGGCCTCTAGGAGCCTCTTCGACAGTGCCCACAGAGACACCCACTTCCGGCTGGGCAGTTGAGTAAGCCTTTAGACTCTTCTCATCAACCCGTTTCTTGAGCGCGTTCCTCGTAAGCTTGACGAGCTTCGGAACGAACTTGTTCTGGAGCGTGTTTTGCAAGTCCTTTATTTGAATTGCGTATTCTTTCGTGTAATCCTCCGGCGGGAAGAAGTCGACCTGGACGTTGTAGACCTTTGATCTAGCACTCTTTCCCTTTGAAGCGATACTCTCCTTGACTTGAACCTTATCAATGACCTCTGCGATGCTGAGCTTGCTGATGGCTTTGGCGAACTTCTCCGAATCCTCCTTCGACATCTCTTCGTTCAAGATTAAGGTCATGGTGGGTGTCATGATCGATGCACTGGCAGTCATCACGATTTCCCTTAGTCGAGGAATACCAAGAGTCACGTTCTTTGCCGTGGCACCAGCCAAGTGGAAAGTATTCAGTGTCATCTGCGTCGATGGCTCTCCGATAGATTGACCGGCGACAACACCAACAGCTTCGCCAGGATCCACAACCGACTTCATATACTTCATGTTCACCAAGGTATTGAACGCCTTCTTGCTCATAATACCCGGCACATTGCTCTTCTTGTCACGCAGAAGCTTCTCCGGATTAGTGTCCTCGTACTGTACAGTCGCTGTTAGCATACGCCTCAAGGTATCAAATACATGGCTTAATCGCTTCATACCTTCCTGAGCGCCTCTGCGAAGTTCTCAGACGTACTATGGAGATTGCCTCCAGGGTGCCAGAGAGCCAGCGCAGGATCTTTAGCGTCGAGATTCCCAGTCTTCCGCACCTTCTTCGCTGCATCCTTGTTCCAATCCGCAATCTCATCTTTCGTCAATCTATGGAAGTCACTGGTCAAATTAACCTGGTTCATGATCGACACATGGTTCGACGCCAGGAAATCGAAGTCTTTCAGGTGCACCTGCTTGGTGATGTCAAGACCGTCCTCTCCGTACAGGAATTGGATAATAGACCCGTCAGAAGAGTCGCGAACCGAAGTGTCGTACTCTGCCTTGAGACCTTCCATGCCCTTGATCACACAACGTTGCAGGTAACCAGATCTAGACGTCTTGACCGCAGTATCAATAAGACCCTCACGACCCGCCATTGCGTGGAAGTAATACTCCTGCGGCTTGATACCAGTCAAGAAACGACCGGTGACATAACCTCCGGCAATGGGGTTCGTGTCATAGGGCTGGAACGATGGGAGCGACTTGCCACTTATCATGACGGGTACACGACGACCCTCAAGGGCCTGTTGACCCAAGTTGCAAGAAATCAGATTCGCATTGACGCCCGATCCCTTTGCACCAGCTATTGTCATCGATTGCATTTGGTTCATTGGGAATGGCTTGACCAGACCACGGGGCAGACAAGTCATGGTGACATCGGTGGACAACTTCAAAACCTGAGCACTTGTCACACTATCCAAGCCGCTCTGTTTCTTGTCATCTCGCAGAACATCTTCTAGGCGTCGGCGTAATTCATCATCCTGGTTAGCCTGCTTACTGCTATCCAACGTCACATACTTCATAGCGGCCTCACGGCCAAGTTCAGCGGTGTGGCTGAGCTTTTCCTTTCGTAAACGTTCACTCTCCTTGGTCAACAGGAGGTCGTCAATGCCGCAGGTGAACGCGCGCATGTTCAAGAACCTCGTGAAAAGCCGTCCGAGGATACCAATTAACCTGCCAGCAATAGTATGTCCGTAAATCTCATGCACCGAGTCGATGAAGCCACCGGCAGTTGGCCCAACTTGCTTCTTATCAAGGATACCACAAAGCAGTTCGCCGTCTTTGAAGATTACGTTCCCATCTTCGTTATTCTCGCCCCACTTGTCGCCGGGAGTCGAAGACTTGCTCTTCAAATTCAAGCCGGCTCGTCCAGGTGGCACGATATTCTTCAATATTGTCGTAATCACTTGCTTTCCGGTCCAAAGGCGTTGAGGCTTCTGTACAGCCGGTTCAACAAGCTGGATTCGTTCGGAGACGGTGTGGAAGTTCTCTGGGCGCAAGCAGCTGTACAGTAACTGATGGTAGTCATCTACATCGAAGAAACTGTCTCGACAAGTGAACCACATTCCCATTGATATATGATCTTGGATCAAACCTCTCAGAGGTTTTCCAGACGTCGGGACCAGGTACTGGTGGTCAGTGTCAGCCAGCATCATTGCCTCTGTTCGCGCAAGCTCATTCTGCGGAAAATGCATATTCATTTCGTCACCATCGAAATCGGCATTGTAGGTATTGCAGTTGGCATAGTGCATCCGAATAACCCTCTCGTTGCTAAGCACCCTAGCCTTGTGACCCATTATAGACGGTTTATGGAGTGTCGGTTGACGGTTCATTAACACGACGTCACCCGTAGTAAGGTGTCGGTAGACCTTCTTGTTGCGCGATCCTTTCATACGCACATTTGACGGGGCGAGCAATTGGTTGGCCAGGGCTATTCTCTCCTCCACGCTCTTGAACTTGAGGTTCACAACCTGCCCCAATTCGTTCTCGATCGCAGCGGCACCGGGGTACCTCTCCGGACCGTTGATCACCGCCTGCTTCATCTCCCAGAAGTTGTGGTTGGTCACAGGCTCAGGATATGTCAACCTCTTAGCAAAGACAAGCGGCACTCCGATTTCGTTCGTTTCGATGTTCGGGTCTGGTGAGATGACACTGCGAGCAGCAAAATTCACACGCTTTCCCATCATGTTCTTTCTGAATATACCCTCCTTCTTCTCCAATATCTGTTTGATACCGCTTGGTGCCGACGCAGCTGCTGGTCCAGAAAGGCCGCTCCTGTCACGGTCAATCAGGCCGTTCACTGTGTCCTGAAGCTGTACAATCGCATGGAGGAGATCGCGATAATCGCGTACTGCCGTGACTGAGTCGGCGCCTGCCGTTTGTCGCTCCTTGCGGATTTGATTGATAATGTCGCAATTTTTCATAATCTGGGAAAATGCAGTGTTCTGCTGCGCTTCGAGAACGTCTCCTGGTCCCTGTACTGCAGCTGGACGGTACTTATTGGGAGGAACAAGGATATTCCTAATGAAAAACATATCCGCACTCACTTTGGAGGCTTTCTTGGGCAGGGGTCTAGAATTATAGATAAGCCCCAGAATCTCGGGCTCCTTCTCGAAAAGCAAGGTCATCGCGGCATGTACTTCGGTCGAAGTCATGTACTGACCATCACCTATCGCCTGCTTACTGTCTGCCTGTGCCACCACGGCGTTTCCACGAGCAACCTCCTCTTCAGCCCCGTGCGGTTCGGAGGTGACACTTTTGGCATCGGATATGCCATTCTTTAGATCCTTCTGTTTGAGCGACAGCCTCTTGGCTTGCTGGAGTACAATCAACGGGTTCGGAGCCTGGAAGCCGGCTTGTATCATGGCTAGTTTCGATTTCTCGGGCAGCGGCTTTTTAAAGATTTTCGAATATCGGTCTTTCCGATAACTAGGCGAGATGCTTTTGAAAGCTATTAGCAAATGTACTCCAGATTAAGGAGCAGGAGAGATAACTCATAACATACCCGCTGCAGTGTGTGCATTTCTTTAGAGCGACAATTTCCCTAAAGAATTCCCTAATCAAAGCGCGCCGCAACTCCGCCGCAATGGGATTCTTAGAACCAGCCATCAAGCCGTTAAATTTGCCCTCCGAGTGCGCTTCGCGGATACGTCTCTTGACGTACGCACTCCTCCGGCTCATCAAATCTTCTTCATCATCTTCCTCGTCGCTGGACTGTTCGTCTTTCTTCTCCTGGTTCGTACCGCCGGCTTTTCCCGTGCCCATAGACTCGATTACTCCCACTTCGTCGACCAATCCATACTGCAACAATCGCAACTTGCATACGTAGGCGTTGATTTGGACCCGCGCCATCTGCAGACGATGGCAGTAGACACACTGTCCTCGAATAAGTCGGTAGAGCTGATCGAAGAATGCGACACTGTAAACGGGGACCGGAAGCTCAACATGGCCGGGATGACCAGTGCAGGACCAAGAGTTCATGCGACAAGTCGTACAGCTGAAGGCAGTTAGCTTCTGCCGACAAGAGTCCAGTCAAAGGAAAACGCCGAAGAAGAGACCTACACATGGTCACCCCAAGCACCCAATGCCGGGTCATAGAGACCTCCGGGAATAGGATTGTTGAAGGAGTCCAAAGTGGGCGTGTTATGGATTCGCTTGACCGAGATGGCCTTGATTTCGTCGCTGGTCAAGAAGCCAAAGTCAACCCCCGAAATGGACGAGGGCACAGGCCGTGAGAAGTTCGCCATTGTCTCCTGAAGCTCCTGGAGCCACAGAACAACTGGCGAGAGTGAATTTTATATGGTTCTTTTTTTCTATGGCTTTTTTCTTCTTCTTCTTTTGATAGGAAAATCTTCAATTTTTCCGGAGAAACTTTTCTGCCGGTACTTTTTCTGCCGGTTCTGACCGCCTAGCACCTGCCACTCGCCGACTTCACGTCGTCGCCTTTTACCAGTTCTCACTGCTTTGATATTACTGACTACATATTGATTGATCATCTTCTACTCTGCGCGCATACTCCTTGGTGAGTGGAACGCATTGTCTCGAGCCTCAGTCATGGCAGACGTGTCGGGCAACATGCTAAAACGTCCTCATCCCGAGGACGAAGAGAACAATTCACAGAAGAGAACTCGTTCCGACAATGGACCTGCAAATAATGCATCGAAGACCAACCCTGCCGCTGGCAAGGTTGACATTGATAAGATGGTCGCCGAAGCGAAGGCAAAAGCAGAGGCTGTTCGCGCGAGAATTCAAGCTGCCAGAGGAGGAGGAGGAGGAGGACCTCAGGCCGCTCCTCCAGCGCCTGCGTCGCCCGGTCCTGCTCAACAGCCGGCCAGTCCTGCAATGTCTAAGTTGGAACAGATGAAAGCGAGGGTTGCAGCAGCTACGGGAAGAGTGAATCAGACGCCTCAACAACCTGCGTTTACGCCGTCCCCGGCCCCTACACCGACTCCGGCCGCGGCTCCAGCGTTTGAGGATGATAACGCACCACGAGGTCGCGGTGGCTTGGATGTTGGGCTGCATCCGGCTTTACTGTCTGACACTCTGGATGTCCGGGGTGGTAAAGGGAAGCAAGCTCAGCAGAAAAACCGCAAGAGCGAGTCGCAGAGGCTGGAAAAAGCAGGACTCGATCTCTCTGGGCCTTCCATCGACGACATAAAGAACAACCCTTATTTCGATCCCAGCCTTGGTCCAAAATCGACCGTTGTGAAGCCACGGCCGCCGCGACAACTAATTTTTAATCAAAAGGGGAAGTATATGCAACAGGCCGCTGCTTTGCGTCGACAGGCACAATTGGAAGCCATGAAGAAACGCATCGCAGAGAGGGCGCGACATGCTGGTATCGATGAAGATTTAGACGCGGAGAAAGCATTTCTTGTTCCCGCTCCGCCAGCAATCGAGTGGTGGGATGAAAATATGGTGAACGGAACAGATTATTCCGCCATCGAAGACGAGAAGAACATCAAGATTGATGCTCCGGACTCTATAATTACTCCTTATATCCAACATCCCGTTCTCCTTGATCCACCCCAGGATAAGCATCTCCCTCCGCAGAAGCCGATGTACCTCACTTCCAAGGAACTAGCCAAGATCCGCCGGCAGCGGCGAATGGCCGATCTGAAGGAACAGCAGGCGAAGATACGATTAGGTCTCGAACCCGCACCACCACCAAAGGTCAAGAAATCAAACCTCATGCGCGTTCTGGGCGAACAAGCCGTCAAGGACCCTACGGCCGTGGAAGCCAAGGTATCCCGGGAGATTGCAGAACGCCGAGAACAACACGAAGCCACGAACGAGTCACGCAAATTGACAAAAGACGAACGCCGAGAGAAGCTTGCCAGTAAACAAGAAGGCGACGCCGCAAGAGGCATCCTCGTCTCGGTGTATCGAATCGACAGTCTCGCAAACGGTCGGCACCGGTTCAAGATCAGCAAAAACGCCGAACAGAACGCTCTCAGCGGCGTCTGCGTTATGCACCCTCGGTTCAACCTGGTCGTTGTCGAAGGCGGTACCCACTCCATCAATAATTATAGAAAGCTCATGCTGAACCGTATAGACTGGACCGAGAACGCCGGTCCCAACATCGCGCGTGAGGGTAACAGTGAAGCTCCGGCGTCATGGCTAGCACCCGAAGATGAGGAAACGGGTGACCTGAAGGATCTCAGTTCTAATACATGTAATTTGCTATGGGAAGGACAGGTGAAGGCTCGCTCTTTCAGGAAGTGGCTTGGTGCGCGGGTCTGTGAGACAGACGCGGCCGCCAAGGAGGTGCTGGCAAGAGGAAAGATGGAGAATTTCTGGATATTGGCGAAGAGTGCAAAGCAGAGTGAGTCGTAATACTAGAGTTCAGTGGGAGCATCTCGCAGATTGTTATGTGCTTTCAATATCATCACGGAGTACCACCCTCTACTACACATATGTACATGTACTCTATTCATACCATGTAGTGTAAACCCATTCCATCAATAGACCGTTTCATAAAATGATGCCACAAGCATTGATGCAGAGGAATAGCACGAAAGAAGGGGAATCAGTAAAAAGAAGAAACTTTTATCCCAGACCCCGACCATAAACCAGAAGTACATGTAAAAGCCAAACCCGAATGAATCCATACGCCATGCATAGCATATAACAAGAAGGAAAAAAACGCAATTCAATAAAGCCTTTAAATTCAGGTCTGGCGAGGACCATGAGCTCCGTTGCTTAGCTGTTGCAAAATATCCAACTGAGCCTTAACCTGGTCGAAGTTCAATGCTTGATTCTGCGGCTGCGGCTGCGGTTGCGGGGGTTGCGGCTGTTGATATTGCGGCTGTTGTTGCTGTTGTTGCAGAGCAGCGAAAAAGAGCGGGTTGACATGTGGACCAGGAGAGACTTGCTGGTAAGGATTTGGCGGTTGATATGCCAATGGGTTCGGGAAAGGGAATTGAGAAGGAACCGAGGGTTGGCTGTACGGTTGTGGCGGTTGGTAGGGTGCGTATGGAGGGAAATATTGAGGGGTGCCGTACGCGGGTTGCCCACTTTGTGGGTAGGCAGGTTGAGCATAACTAATAGGAGGTTGAGGCACAGCTGGTAGTGGGTGATGCTGGTGTTGTTGACGTTGCTGTCTGCGATCCTCACGAGGCTGTCCTGGTCCGCCTCCTCTTCCTCTACCTCGACCACGGTCAGACCCTCTGCCGCGACCTCTGCCACCACGGAAACCTCCTCGACCAGAGAACTCTGCATTCTCGACAGGAGCTTCCTGGTTGCCCATGATCTCGTGTAAGTTCTTTGGACGTGCGAGCGGGGTATAGCCATCGTCGGCTGGAACATCATCGTAGTTGAGTTCAGTCTGGCCAAGTTTCGAAGGGCCTGGCGGTCCCCTTCGGCCTGCTGACGGGCCGCCTTGTCCAGCTTTAGCGCCTCTCTTCTCCTGCTTCTTCTGCTTTAGTTTCTTTTTGTGCTCGGCTTCGGCTTCATCGTCTGAAAATTCGACCTCGTCCTCGCCGATTTCCTCATCATGGAAGTTCGATGCATCGCTACCTTTCAATCCCTTGAGGGGTTGAGTGAAGACAAACGTAGAGTGGCTGTCGACGTAGTATATAGGCTTCCCTCTGGTAAGACCGCGTTTTTCGACTTCAGCACGATTCGCATATAGAACGGTATACAATGGCTGCTCGACCCGTCCCAAGGTTTCGCAGACCACGCCAATGACACTCCTGTCTTCGAGGCAAAGCAACGAGCCAGACTCGAGGACCTGATACTCGCCGGTGGTGCTGGCTTCAATAAGAACGGCATTGTCCACGACCGTTGATGCATGGCCCAACAGAGTGATTTTCATTTCGGGAGTCACCGTAATGTCCGGAATGGGTGGGACGTCCTCTAATACTTCGTTCGCGGTTTTGATATGACCACCTGCTTTGCCTTTCCCATCTCCTTCATCATCAGAGCCGAGCTCCTCCTGCATCAGGATGCGTGCTTGTTCCTCGGGACTGAGGATTGGATGATCTTCATCGTCTTCGTCGCTATCATCAGAGGAGTCCGTTGAGGAATCGTCAGAGGACGATTCGTATGGGGAGGAGTCACTCTCCCATTCCGGGTGTTCTTCCTCGCCAACCTTCTCTGTTTCCTGCTGTGTTGAGGTTCCCGTCGTATCCATGATATTGGCATGTCCATCTCCGTTCTCTTTGACACCTTCTGCTCGGCTTTGAACGAAAGTCTGTTCAGCATCCATGGAATCTGTCGCTACCGGAACTCGATCGTGGATCTCCTTCTCACGTTCAGCAATCTCCTGCTGGTTAGAAGAAGCGTTTAATTCCTTCTCGCCACCAGTGCGTCCATCAACGTTTGTCTCCGCGGTCTCTGTCGGAGGTTTAACGGCAGAATCTTCAGTAACATCCATTGCGTCTCCAGCATCAGGGGCCGCCATATTTCCCTCATGGGATGCTGAATTAGGAATATGTCCTATATTAACGTCTTTCTTGTCTGTTGTACTCGGCTCGTTTGTCGCTGGCTGCTCCGTGAGCTTGTTGTCATTGACGAGGCTTAAACCTGGGATTAGTGAAGCTGGCTTGAGCGATCCGGAGTCACCTTCATTATGCGAAGTCTCAGTATTGGTTTTGTCATCCAGCTTTGTGGTTCCAGATGGTTCAGAAGTATTCATAGGGCCACTGGCACTGTCTGTAGCCAAGTCGGAAACAGGCTTGGATGGCGGGTTCATTGTGGCTGATTGTTCCGTAGGAGGCTCATCATTGGCAATATTGGTACTTGATTGAGGCTTTTCAGTGTGCTGCTGGTCAGACATTATCATCTAAGTCGAGTGTGTGTGTGTATATATGGAATATAATGAAGACGAAGAAGAGACTTGGAAGTTTTCGAGCAGGAAAAAATAAAAATAACTGCGCAAGTTGCCGCTTGGCTGGCCGTACAAACATCCCGTGACTCCTGGAGCTCAGCGGTCTGATAGTTCCGGCAGTACTGCGTTACCGCCTGCCAGGTCACTTCAACGCGTACTCTCTAACGCGTCTCGCGTCTCACTTTAACCTCCCATCCTCAATCACCAGAATAGAACCAGACTCTCTGAAAAGCCTATCTCCACGCGATCTCAGACCGTTTGGTGGTGCCTAAGTGAATACAAGGTTTTGTCGTAGGTAGGGACCCTTACAGATTTCAAACAGCAGCGCTGGGCTGTTGTGCAGAGTACTGGACTAACCTATTGTAGGCCAAATATCATGGTCCTTCTGAAAGTGCTTTAAGTAAATTACGCAGTTGTCATTTGAACACTCGCTTCGAATATGCCTACTCCGCAAGAATTGATGGCGACAGGGCAAGCCCTGCCAGGCCAAGACAATGAGACTACGCAGTCCAGAGACCGAGAGAATATGGTGAAGAAAGCTCAGCAAGTTATTGAGTCAGCTCAGGCCGGGTCTCTCGATCAGCAGATGCAGGCGATTAACGACGGAATCTCTATTTTATACCAAACCAGCCCCAATCGTGACCAACAGGAAGCCCTGCATCAGCTAATATTCCGCCGCGAAGACCTCATTCTGATTTCAAAGCCCTCTTTCGAAAGGAGCATGATTCAACAAGCGGTATCCGTCCTGCTAAAAGATCTCATGACGATTTATATTTTCCCCCTGGATATGATCGGATATGAACAAGAAGCATGGATTAACCGCATCGGTGGAAAACCGTGTCTCCTCAACCAGGAGACAGTCAACAGCGAGCTCCTGCAGAAAGTGCATTCACGCTGTTTCTCGCATATTCTGATGAGCCCCGAAGTAGCCGTTACGAACGAATTCCGGAAAATCGCAATCAGTCCAGATTTTAAGGACAGCGTTGGTCTGGTGGTGGTAGACGAGGCGCACCTCGCGGCAGAATGGAAGGATTCCCGACCGGCTTACTCCCGAATAGATGCGCTGCGCAGCTTTTTTTGGGATTCCGCACCGTGGCTCGCTTGCTCGGAAACGCTTCACAGTACGAGATTGAGAGAGCTCAGGGGACTTCTCAGTTTTGGAGACGATGCTAAGATACAACGAACGCCAATTGACCGACCCGAAGTTCTGTTACGACTTTGTTGGATCCCGAGAGGGACGGAGAAGAAATACACGGCATTACGCTTTCTTTTCTGTCGCCAGGAACCATCTGAAGAACCACTGTTGAGCCCACGGGACGTTCCCAAGACAATAGTCTTCTTCGACTCGAGACCAGATGCTCATAGAGCACAAGAGGCCTGTCGGCATTGGCTAGCAAATGCCGCGCCCAGATATGACAACAAGAGCTTATTTGATTCAGTGAAAGTATTCCACAGAAACACCGCGAAGACTGATAAGAACATCACCTTCGCCGAACTTCAGAAGCCCGGGAGGGAGTCTAGCATACGAGTGGTGATGGCCGCAGAAGCGCCGGACCTGGTACTCAGTAATCTCCCAGACGTCCGACGTGTCGTTATATACGGCATTCCCAAATCGGTTGATCCGGCGCTGCTCTGGCAGCAAACTGGCAGGGCAAGCCGGTTTAATCATCTGCCAGGCGAATCAATCATATTGCTGGATTCGTGGGCCAAAGGCGAACGTGCAGATTTGACCGAGCGCCAGCGAAACTGTCTCCGAAGAGAGGCACTAATGAATCCAAAAGACACTGCACCGAGCCCCGAGGAAGCTGACAAGGAACGCCGCGATACTCTACCCGACTTCTGGTACACCCTCTGTAACTCCGATCGATGCCTGCGTCATCAGCTACTGGACTGCTTTGACGAACCAGTCGAATTCCGGTCAGCAATCAACAAGGAGCGATGTTGCAGTAATTGCAACAACGACGAATATGGCCTTCGGAATCTGGACGACTTCTGCCTACACCGCGAACGAGTACCTCTCAAGGAAACTCCACCTATGAGAGAGTTAAAGAATCGCCTCAGGGAGTATGCTGCTTCCCGGGTCGATTTGGTGTATGCAGATGCTATTTTCCCCACCGTACCGGAGATGTTCATCGATCCTAGGCAGTTGGATAGATTGGCTCGCGCAGCACCTTTCATTCGATCATGCGAGGATATGAACGCCGTCATGGGCTCCTGGTATTTTTATAATACACACGGCGAGGAGCTCTTTGAAGTACTGCAAGAAGATATCGATGATATAGTGAGCTCGATGTCAAACCGATATTGAGCCAGCAGTTTTGGTTTAATTGATATAAAGCCTTATGTCCATTAATATGTACATTGATATGTATGCACATATACCTAATCAACGAAAGCCTCCCCTCTGTCAAAGATGAGGAACATCGCTACTCGCAAGAACGAGATTAAGAATACTTATAATTCCCTCCCCAAGAACCAAACCGGAAGCCAAGACGATGACCGTCGACGAAGTCTCGTCCGCTTCCTGATCAGCCTGTCGTTGTCGCCACTGTTGCAGCTGTTCATCTGTGCGGGCCGGATAAGCCGACGTCGAAGGTGCGACTGTGGGACTCCCAATGTTCCCAGCGGTGGTGTTATCATTGGAATAACTATAACCATGGTTGTTGCCATCGTTATCACGAACATCATCCTCATAGAGGCCGGAACTAGAGCCAGGTCTGAGACTAACGTCCGCGTCGATATTGACCGTAGTTCTGTTGAAAGCTGCAAGATTAGAAGAAGGGGTCTTTGCGTGTTTACGATTCCACCACCACGCGATTATGCCCCCGATGGCTCTTGCTAGTGTGAAAGAGGGTACGTTGAACATTCCCACCGCGACGGCAATGCCACCTGGTACAAAGACTCTCCATGGAGTCGACACGCCTCGCGCGCCGCCGTTGGCTACAGGGGAAGCGGCAACGATGCGGAGCACAGTAATGGCCACGAATACCGTGCCCGCGATCAACGAAGCCTGCCATGCCATCCTAGGTAGGCCTTGCCCCGTGACAAGACGGGCGGTGAATAACCAGACGTAAGCCGTAGGCGTTTGGAACATGGGCCCCGGGATGTCGTAGACTTTCACGTACATCTTGTAGACGGCTGTTGACAGGATGGCCCCGACTAGGCTTCCGATAATTTGGCCGTAGAATTGGGCCTTAGGGCTGGCCCCGAGGAGGTGGCCCGTTTTTAGGTCTTGCATCATATCCCCTGCTTGGAGGGCGCCGGATTCTGACACTGCACCGGCAAGCAGGTTCGTGACAACGGCTGTTCTTCGAGAGAGCTGTGATGTAGGTGTTGCGAGGGAGAAGAGGAGTTGTGTTAATTTGCTGATTCCCGATACCGGGTTGAGATCTGTCTCTCCCAGGGCCCGGACACCCATGACGGATAGGAGGACTGCCAGAAGTGTAGCGAAGCTCGATAGCACCGGTGACATTACGTCTCCGAAATCTATATGCATGCAGAAAACGTTTAGGACAAGAGTCAACGGAAGTAATATGCTTACTGTCCGTTTGGAGATCAATTGTGACGGTGGCGCATCGTCCTTGTCATACGCATGGCCGAGGGATTGGCCAGGCGTTGACTGATCAGGTACATTATTCAGGGCGGAATAACCGGCAGACGTATGGTAGGATCTGGGTGTAACCAATCGCCCCAGGCGGCTAGAGAAGAGTTTCGCTTTCAATTCGTGCCGGTGCGTTACCAATGGTCTGATTACGAGCCAGCCTAGGCTGACTATAGAATCAGCCAGCATGATGGCCAGGGAAACCCATACAATCCAACCCTTGCTTCCACTTTCCCAGTCGTCTACCGGCCCTGGAGCCCAACCCCGGGCCTTTGCAAGTGGAGATAGAATCCCCCAGCCCAATACAGCCCCGAAAAGCATATGCATACAAGTGGACGGTCCCATAATGATACCTTGGCCGACATAAGCTGGGGACGGGTTAAGCGTCCATAACCAGTTGCTTGCAAAGGAAGCCCCAAAGATAGGAACGTCACGGACTTGCGGGACAAAATAGGAAGATAGCGTCTGGGACTGTCAATAAAGAACAGGCGCAAAGTAAAAAGGGCGATTTGCAATTCGAGGAAGCCTCACATAGATGCCGGAAATCACAAAAGCGCCTATCAAGAGCCGCATTTTCGACTTCCAATCCTTAGCCTTGTCAGACTGTCTCTCTACATCATCCTCGCGGAGCAATAATGAGCCACTTTCAGCTCGCCCTGTTGGCGTTGAGAGCGGCTCATCCTCGCCATCTTCCCTGCGGACATCCTCTCTTGAGCGATGACCATGCCTGAGCCCCGCTTTCTCACTCCACTGCCCATTCCCGTGCAAAACTTTGAGCATCAACGCCGACGCCGTACCGCTGGGAAACTTCAGATTCTCCCGTATGATAACCTCCTTCCGAAGAGGGACTGCAAAGACAACGCCAAACAAACAAACCCCGAGACTCCAGAGACACAATTTCCAGAAACCCAGCTTGAGAGGACCACCTTCTCCATCCCCACCGTCTCCAGCTAATCCATCGTCTCCTCTTCTCAGCAGAAATTCCAAAGCAGGAATAACCCCAACGAACCCGCAGCCTAAAGGCATTGTTCCCACCGCGCCCGCAACGGTTTGTATCAGTACGTTTTCGATTGGCGTGAACGGGAATGACAAATGTTTTGAAAGGACTTTGAAGACGGAAAATCCTATTAGGGCTGATGGCATAGCCATCGTACTAATCCAGCCGGTTTGAAGCCCAAAGTAGGTATTCGAGAAGGTAACGAGGGCGCCAATGAGCAGACCGACGGCGAGAGAACGGGGCGTGAAGCTTTGGGGTGAAGTCACGGGCGGTCGTCCCATGTACGCCATGGCAAAGTTCTCACGAAGCTCGGCATCATCATTATCATTATATGAAGCGGTATGATCATTATTTCTTCGGCCATTTTCAGCTGCGAGCGTTGATGCCCTGGACGCCTCGTCCGCAGGGAATCGATGCTCAGAGTCGCCGTTGGCCATGTTGAGTTGTCTCGCAATTTCACCCAACCCAAGTACACATGTTCATCGCGTAGAGAGATTCAAAGGTCAGCTACTCATTATTTCCAGTATTGAGCATGGTGAATCTAGAAAATGCTGCAACGGAGGCAATAATGAATGAGTCGTACGGAGGAGAATTCAGGCAAGAATACGCTGGTACGGAATTTGAGTAAATCCTACTCCGGGACCTCGGCTTCTGACATCATAAGTTATCTCCGATCAGTAGCTATCTCCGAGTTATCTCCTGGCTATCTCCGAGGACAAAGCTAACCATCGCTTTCCTTGTTGTAACCGGTTTCGAATCGATTGAACTTGTATATATGTACCAGCAAGAAACAACCATGAATGAATCCAGAAACCATCAAAACAAAGAAAAAATCAAACCACAACATTCAAAGCCCGCCCATCCACCCACCGCTCAACATTCTCTCCCAACCACCTACACTGATTCACCCAAGTCGTCTCCGCCAACCAAGCCAAATGAGGCGTAACCACCAAATTCAGATCCCTCGCATCCTCGCTCAGCAACGGTGAGTTCTCCGGCCCAGCCGGCTCCACTGGAAACACGTCCGTCGCTGCGCCGAATATCTTGTTCTCCTTGAGGGCCGCGACGAGGGCGTGTTCGTTCACGACACCCCCGCGAGCGATGTTTATCAGGATGGAGTGTTGATGCATTCTATTAAGCTCGGGGGTTGATATGAAGTCGCGGGTGGAGTCGTTGAGCGGGATTGCTAGGAAGATTACTGTGGCTTTTTCAAGCACTTGGTCAAAGGGGACGCGGTCTACGGTGTTGGTTTCGTTCGCGGTTGCAGGGTCTTTGTGTTCTGCTATCAGAACCGTCATGCCTAGGGCGCGAGCGACTTTGGCGATTTGTTTTCCTGGATTGCAACGTGTCAGGTGTCGCTTCCAACTGAGCATATATCCAACCCGGCATTCGCGAAAAGAGTCAACTCACCAACACTCCCATACCCCATAATCCCCACAACCTCCTCCCCACAAGTCCTGGGCGGGTGACCCCCAGCATCAAGCATGGGAGACATCAAAAACCCCCGCTTAACCCACTCCCCATCCATCGTGAGCGCACGCATAAGCGGCAACTTTCGCCTCGTCGCAAAATACAACGCGACAGCATGCTCGGCCACAGACTCGAAGTTGGCGCCGGGACAATTGCACACGGTGATTCCGCGCGCCTTGCACGCCTCCAGGTCAACGCAGTCCGTGCCCGTGGCGACGATCATGATGCATTTTAGGCTTGGTGTTATTGGTGCGGACAGAGAGGTGGCATCTAGTTTGATGGATGAGAAGACGAGGATTGATGCGTCGTGGATTCGGGCGTGCAGGTCCGGTGGGGTCGTCTTTTGGTAGACGGTCTTCGTGAGTGTGTGAGGCGCTGGGAGGTTGAATTCGGGGACTCTGTTGTAGGCGCCTTGGAGGAAGACGATGTGGTGGTGCGTTGGGTTTGGGGCTTGGGTTGGCGTGGCTGGCGTAGCCGGCGTAGCTGGCGATTGGGAATCCATGATGATTGATGATGGATGATGGGAACTACCAGAAAACGAGGAAGGGGGACCTATTTAAGTCTGATTGATCTCTATTACTGTCGATGCGTAACACTAATCAAACATAGGACGTAGACAATCAGTCCTCGTTGAAACGATCCGCGAAGAAAGGACTTCAATGAACGACACGATGCGTGTCAGAATTTGGCACAGTCAGTATTATACTATGACAATAAGTAAGCTTCTATCTTCACAATTAGAATCTACAGTTTACCTTTACAATCATTGTATGGAATGCGAATCAACAAATCGTTAAGCAGTCAAACTGATTTGAAAGAGACAACCCGACACATATCATAGCCCTTAGAAACCAAAACTGTCCAACAAAGAATTGGCATCGGGCTCTTGGAATGTTGTCGGTGGCGGCTTTGGTTTCGTTGAGTCTGTCATACTCGTCGTTTCATTTGGTTGTGGTGAAGGAAGCTCCGGTTTGAGTGGCATATCTGCCACGACGAGGCTGCTCCGGCGGCGAAGCATTTTTCGATAATCCACATTAGTTCCATTCTCTGGACTCGTATCCTTCGCCGGCGCAGTTTCGCGGAGAAACTCCCAATGGCGCACAAGGTCGAGGGCAAGAAGATCGCAGCCCATTCGGTCGTATAAACGGGCGTTGCGGAGGATGAAACTCCACTCTTCTAACGGGGGTACTTGCGAGGCGCCCTTGAGCGTCTGTAAAGTCTTCTCGCGAAGTTGTTTGTACAAGACCACGAGCGCTGGGTCGTTGGAGAGATATGATTTGGCTTGCAGTTTCATCTGGCCAGGATTTGGCGGCGATGAATGGGGGTAGAACAGCGTTTCAATGGGAGACTAATATGGGTTTGCCTTTTGTCAGTCTGAATCCCAATCGAACTTGAGGAAGGATATACAATGCCATACGATTAGTGACCGGACAGCTGCATCACGGCGTTTCAGCATCCAGAATGCCCATGAAGCCATCCATCTGTTTCCTTCGACGGCCGCCTCCGGCAGCACCCTTTCTTCCAGAATATCTTTCAGTACAGGACCTTCATCTCCCTCGTAAACTCTTGTGATAGCGATCGCAAGCTGGAGGTCATCAAGTTGATTCAGGCACACCTGAACAGCATCACGCAAATGATCAGCAAGGACAAAGAAAGCCGCCGCGTATCCTAGGAGTAGTTAGTAATTGGCAATTGTCAATATCGGTGACAAAAGCAGGAATTGACTGACCGAATCTTCGTTTCCCAAGTAACGCGTACGCATTCTTAAGAGCTGCAGTCTTCCACCGGTCTTGCTGAAAATCATTCGATAAAAAGCGTTGAGTGGGCGCTTGTTCCCGGTTCCAATGAGCCATGCGCCAAAGTCCTTGGAGGATGTTCTTCTTTCTGAGTGCAAAATAAAACAAGGAGCAGTCGATGGGGTTCTTCTCTTCCGACTTCGTGTATTCGTTTCGAGCAACAACTTCCATCTGCGTTTTCTGCGAGTAGCAAGTTAGCTTGTATGTTCTTCTGAGTATATAGTCAAATAACTTGGGACGCTCACCAATGCGGGTAAGTCAGATAACCACATAAACACGCCGCTCTCCTTGGCCGATTCCCAAACCATCTTGCCATGAAATTGTCTCGATACCAGGTCAGTCAGGATATCTTGGCTTTCACTATGAAAAGCCCAGACGATCTCTCTCCAAGAGACCATGCGCTTATTGGCAACCCCTTGACCCCGTCGGAGCATGTGCTGTCGGAAGAAAAGCAAGTAACGAGCAGCATTGCCATCCATTGACCGCCGGTGTTTTTCCACGGTGGCAACGCATTCAACAATGTCGGCCAAGCGAAACTGCTCCTGGCTGGTGAGCTGTGGCAGAGCAACGTGAGCTAGGGTCTCATTGAGAACAGAAGCGGAGCTCTCTTCTAAGAAATGTGACTCCTCATCAATGGAGAAGTCGGCGTATGGCGACTGCAATTCCTTGAGAGACCCTCCTGCTTTCTGTACAACCTGTGGTGAAGACACAGAATAAGTTTCCTACGCTTGTAGCAGGAACCGCAACAAAGACAGAGAACACTTACATCCTGGTTCACATAAAAGTCCTCTAGAGGAATCCCTAGAAAGCCGTCAAGATCGTCTCCCTCCGTATAGAACTTGAGCTTTCGGTGGAGGGTCATTAGAATGGAATGCACCAAGTTTGTCTTTCCGCTGAGTATGCACTGCGCCAGGAATTGAGGATGGAATGCAGGTAGCGGGCCGTTTAACCTACTGACAACCTCAAAGAGGTCAACAGTCGGCATACCGTAAGAAGGAATCCGAAGTTCAGAAACGAGTCGATTATCTGTTCCGATTTTCTTATCGTGCACAAAAAGCTGATTTCCTGCGCCGACAACAAGGTGGCCATTGTTAAGCCAGCAAGAATCGCCAATTGGGTGAGGCGTCAAATCACTGATCCGAACCTCCTGGATTTGCGTCCACGACGGCCGAGAGTCAAGGTAGTCGTAACGAAGTTGAGATAGGAGAATAACTCTCTGGGGAAACCCAACGGCTAGAATAGACTGCATATCCGGTGTGGACGTCCAGTCAAGGTCACGAATGACATCTTGCTCAGAGAATGTCTCTTCAAAGTCCAGTTGGGCATTGCTTGTGTCCCAGATCGTTAGACGTGTATGGTTTTCGTCCACAAGAGCAGCCTTCCGAATGGAGCTGCCACTCGCTAACGAAGGATTTACGATACCCGTTTCGACCGTCGATGTCAACAGCCAATTGACCCTGCTGTTCTCCTTGTCGATCTTCGCTGCCCATGTCCGGACGATTCCGCTGTGGGTATAAGTAAGTGCAATATCAGTGGCAAATACGTCGAAAAACTCGGACACCTTGATCCTGGGACCTGCAGGGTCGACGGGTAAAACGTAGGAAATATCTTCCTTAACGCCTAAGTCGAAGGTGCAGAACTCGTGTAAGCTGCTGCTGGGAGTATGACCGTTGGTATGAATCTCGTCTCCGGTCGTAGGCAACAGGATCTCCCAGGCTATCCCTTTTAAATCAGCTCCAATTGCAGCTACATATGCCACATTCCGACCTGGTTCTGTCGTCGGTATTTGCAACACACATAGGGGTTTACTTGAAAGCCGAAACGTCGCAACAGCCAGTCTCTTGGCATGAAGCGTACGAATATCCCACAGTGAAACGCGGTCATGATGGAGATTCACCAGATAGTCCCCGTTCCCAATAACACAAGTGCGGTGGATATGCTCCTCGGAAAACAGAGAACTTTTGCGAACAAGTACGGATTTACCGTCCCTATATGTTTGCCGCCAGATCAAGGCCTTATTGTCATTGGTACGTGAGGCGAGGGTGTCACCGATGGCGTTGCGAACGAGTTTCTTGATCGGCTTGCTATGGCCTGACCAAGTAGCCTTCAAAGCAACACGATCCTTGTGCGGTGCTGGATCGAACAGAATATCAACAGGCGAGTCGAACCACTCAATCCTGCCATCAAAATGATGCACCAAAATGCTTATTAGATCACTTGATATTGCACTCTGAAAGGCCCATATTTGAGCATAGTCCTCTCCAAAAGATAGATTCGGCATGAAGGAGAAGTTCAAGCCTTCGACATGGAGTATATTGAAGGTACTCAGCTCAGCTTTTCCCTTACACCCGACGTCCTCAAGAGCCCAGGCAGACATGTTTCCTTGCCTATTGATAACGACACAAATCTCTGGACTCTTGTTTGCAACTTCGATGATATGCTCCAAACCGTGACTTCCCTTATTTTTGGTACGCAGTACCGCTTGCTCTGTGACACCGCAGAAGTCGCGACTATCTAAAACGAATCCGTACCGTTGCGATCCTTGATCCGCATCTGCCGCATGCCTTGGCTGAACAGACGCGTCCATGTCGATCTCCGTCCATGGCTGCAGAGCAGACAGAGCATGGTAATCCGTTGTAGTATATACCCTGATCTTATTATCCGCACATAACGTATACAGAACATTGTCCATGGACTGTTCCCTATGACGTGGCCTGCGCCAATGTATACCCGTAACGATTGCTGGATGCGAAAGATACGATACTTCGAACCGGACATCGTCAGCCCCAAAGGTAAGCCGTCGCCATACCTTGACTAGTCGGTCATAGAGCCCCGTGGTAACCACCAGGGTCCCATCGGGGGAGAAATGCGCAATCTTCACAGGGTTCGCTAGCTTTTGTTTCCACACCAATCGCGGAGTGCCGTTCAGGAACCAGAGGGTAAGGTGGTGATTGCCCAGAAGCAGCTCGTCCGGGGATCCCCACGACAGGGTACGGGCAGGTTCATCGTCGTCGTCGCCATGTGCACGGAACGAAAAGGCAAGAGACCACTAATTAAACACACTGTCAGAGGCGGTTGCTTTCTCGGTTTGTTTTCCTTGCTTCGGTTTCGGCAAAGTAGTCACTTGGGATTCCCATACGGACATTTAACGCCTTAGACTTCACCCCATACGGCTCATAAACGAAGATATTGGGTCCACTACACGCGGCAATCTTGCCCGAGGTCTCCTCAATTGCTATCGCCTCGAGAGCCTCAGTAGTATCAATGTATATGGTTTGCAGGAGCTCCTGTGGACCGCCGAGGATAACGAGTGCATGGCCGGAGATGTACGCCTAAAATCGCAAGAAGCTTAGAGTTAGAACGCCAGGCGCTGAAACGATCATAATAAAGGTGAATTAAAAGAACCACGGCAATAATCCCTTACGACAATGCGAAGACCATCCCACAGCGCAGTGCTGAACGATTGAAGCTTTGCTGGGGGTCTCCCCGGAAGCACAGTTCGCATGTATGCGGCCGTATCGTACACCAGTTGACGCTCGTTGCGCAGAGGACAGAATTACACCATGGCCAGGTATCCGATGGAAGCTCCGTAACAATCCCGAGGAGGCTCAAAGAGTCAAAAGAATGGAAAGATATGAGGAAGAATGGTAATTTGATGAATGGAAACGTTGAACTTGGAAACGTGACGATTCCGCCGTGTAACCAGTTGGCCTGGAATGTCAACTTCAACGCGCCCGCAAAGTCATCCATCCTCGATTATCGCTTTTACTTGATTTCCTTCGCTGATGTGCACTGCGCAGCTTGGAAGTCGGTGTTGATTGAAGGCAACGATATATCAATTCAGAAGCACTGTACAGAGTGCGATCTTGAAGTCAACAGCCAATAGCCCAACCCTAGCGGTATCAGCTATGAGTACCTACGCCCTAATACCGTAGTCGCTTGAAAGCCAAAAGAATCCTGAAGGTTGTATTTATCCAAAATAATTCTTTCTCAACAGATAAAACTCCAGAACCGTCCCTGCTCTGCCTTACTCCGCAAATGGGTATCAGATAAGAAAGCGGATGCATGCACCGACCGACCCAAGATAAACACGACACAAAACAACCAAACCAAGGTGATGAAGAGGCAAAAAAAGAAACAACCATACCAAGCACCCTGTATCCTCACGTCTTCTTGTTAGCCGACCGTCTGCTCTCAGTAGGCGACTCGGGTTCCTCATCCACAAAGCGGACACTGGTCCCTGGTGGGCTCCTTTTTATACGACGGCCCCGTGCGCTGGGAGCGGCAGTGCCGGTACCAGTCCCCATGCCAGCCCGAAGCAGACGTCCCGCAAAAGGCGTATATAACGGTGTGCTGGGAGTAGTGGATACTTGTGCCAAGGTTCTTGCCCGCGTCGCTTGTTTCGACGGAGACGTCAAGGTAATTGGTGTCTCCAGTGGACGTGTTTGCGGACTCGGGGAGGAAGAGAAAATTTCACTGAGCTTAAACGGAGTTTCGATTTGATATGGTGGTGGCAGGTTTGGATGGTTGATACCATCGAGTGACGGTATACCGGGAGCTGACGTGGGAGTTACCGCAGGGCCTGGAGAACCTCGTTCTGCAACCGCCATCCTTGCTTTCTCTGCCCAATGTCGGATTAGACTCCTCGAATGCTTTCTTACGTTTCGCCCCCTTAGAGAATCGGCGGTTTCAGCGCTGCTTTTCATTTGGAATACGCGAAGACTGAGTTTCCGGAGCTGAGCACCTGCCTGGCTCAAGACGCGCAAGTCGTAGAGATGGTTTGAATGATCCTCCATATTGCGATTCTGAAAATGCTTCTCAGTCCACCGCGTCAACAAGTCGTACACAACCTGTCGAGAGTAATAAGCGTCGCCATCGCGAATTAGTTGTACTTTCTTCGCAGTTTCTTCATGCAATCGACTGAGGAGTTCCGAAGCAATCCTAAGACTTCCAATTCGATGAAACTGTAAAGCTTGTTGTTCCATACTTAATATATGTTGGGACCTCTCTCGCCAATTCAGGAGGCACACCGTGACAAGGTTCACTTTGCTTTTCCTTCTGATAGTAGCATACGCCTCCTGGCGTCGTCGTTTGGCGGATTCCGATTTCGCCGTCCGTAGTCGCTTAAGAGACCCGGCAGCAAGGAAATAAAAGTGAGCATCGTGGCTGCGACCCTCAAGTTTCGCCACATGCTGATGCTTGGAAAGCCAAACTGCGACTGACTCTTGTTCGAGTCGAGAGGCATAGAACTCAAAAGCAGCATCTTCTCGTTGGCGTTGGAGAGCAAGACGGTCCCGCCATGAGACGAGTTTCGAACGAAGCAAATCCGTATCCCGACGATTCTCGTGGATATCCGCTTGGCACAGTAGTCGAGAGTACGTCCCACGGGTGTTAGTGACAAATTTTGAAAAGACCTCGCGAGTGACTCGTCGATCCCGGATTCGCCGCATGAGATGGAACCTCTCTGCTAATATCCACTTATACATCGTCTCCAGTTTCAGCCGCTCTTCTATCCGCGCATTCAATGCTTGGCAGCGAAGCAAATCGTTCCATGTGGTCCAAGAATTGCGTAGAAGCCTGTGTCGGTCTATTTTTCTTGCTTGCTTCAGGTTTCGAGCACGCGAGACCCATTGCCCGAGCGCGGTTCGGAGGACTCGGTCATCAACCCTGCTAGACACTTGAGAATAAGCTGGGTTGAGACGCGATTGGATCCTCCATTCATCCAACGTTCCTCTCAGGAGACTTTGACGGTGCAAGGAATCCGCCTCTTGCTCAGCGGAAGCAACAGCTTTAGATTTGTAGAGCCAGTTCCGCAACGCCGACCCAAGACCCTCGCGTTTATTCACGAAGTCGATATCCTGAGCGCGTTCTCTGTTCGTTCGAAAACCCCTAAGCCAGAAAATAAGCGAGCGCCGCTTAAGACACCATTGATACCACTGCGGAGCTCGACGATCGCAAAAGTCCCAGAACCATTGCCAATACGTAGAGCGTACCAAGTTCCTGTCATGAGTTGCAACAGCATCAGCCTCACTGGCCCTGACCTGGTGGACTTTCCTTCTCCAGGCAAGGAACGGTCTTCGCAGTGTAAAACGCTGCGACTTCATCTCATTGACGGCCGTTATTTCTCGCCAGGCCTTGAAGTACTTAACACCTAATATGTGCTGCCGGGCAGCAGACGTCTTCGCAACTTCGTCAGTTGTAACCTGAGCCCAATGAGTAAACGCTTTTGTTAACAAATACAAATCCCGCGCCCGCGCAACACGCTCTTCAAGATGCCTGAAGAACCGTTCTGTCTGAACTTCTTGCCGCCTTTCAATGCATATCGTACGCCAAGTGTCAAACGCCTGACGAAGGAGCGTAATTCTGTCACGATTGAAGGCGACGACCTCCGTATTGCGATGACCCTGCTGCGTCTGTACAGCCTTTTTCAGCCACTGGGTGAGAATGCGGCGACTGATGGCCCGTTGACGGTACATGTTAAAGGTAGACGCATCACGGAGCAGATCCGAAAGGGACGGCCTGTATAGCATTTCGGGAGGCACTTCTCGCTTTCCAATATCGTCATCCTCTGTCTCTCCAGTCTCACCACCAGGAATAGACGCCTCGTCGAATTCATCGAGGCTCGAAGATGAACCTGTCTCATGTGTTTTACGAGACGACAGATCCCGAGCCAATTTATTTTGCTCAATGTCGGTAGCTGAAAGATGACCGTTAGGAAGATGACTAGTCTCTGCGGGTTTTCGCTTTTCCCGCTTCGACGACCGCAGTCTGTCCATAAGAAGACGCCCGGCCTCTAGGAATTGCGCAAGGAGCTGAGTCCTATCCGGTGATTTAGATCGCTTATTTCTATCTCGCCCTGATAGCCCATTATTTCCTAGAAACTCGGGCTTCCCGACCTGCAATCGTGACAGCGAGGATCGTGAACTGGGACGATTAGGGATACTCCGCTGAGTACCGTCATTACCGACATCGTACATCGAATTAAATGACGCTCGTCTTCGTGGAAACTCATGTGCCGTATCATCATTCCTAGATAACGGTTCGTGATTAATAACATGGTTGACATTGCTCCCATTCGTTCCGTGCCAATTATTATCCAAAGCCGAATCCTCAGGGCTATGGCGGTCACGAGTCACATTAATATCGGTATCATCAACGTCGTCGCCATCATCAACAAGCTCAACGACTATCCCCAATTCATGAAGCATATTGTTGAACCTATCCAACAGCGACTCCCCTTGGCGCCCTTTGCTTCCCATCTTGAACAGGAAGCGCATGTACGCCTGGCCTTCATCTGGATTGACGCCATGCTCAACAACAGCGGCATCGTACGCCGCGAAAAGAGCGCGAAATGGGAGTCGCTCGACCTCTGGGTTTCGTTCGGCGCGGGTGACCACTTCATAGAGGAAGCCAATGTCTAAACCCAAGCAACAACAAAAGCGTCAGAGAAACATGGAGACAATAGACGAACGACGTATATTAATGTATCGCACCCACCTTCGTCTGAAAGACGCGGGTTTTCGTAGGATATATCTCCACGTTGAGAGGGGATCGGAGGCATCGAAAACTTCGCGACCTAAGGCGCGTGCGTTGCAAATGGGTCATAGATGCGGAAATCGAAAACAATCATTTCGACTTTTCGGAGTCGGAGAAGGCAAAAGTCAGCCCAATCGCGAAAGCGACTCTGCGCATTCAGATTCAGAACCCGATGAGGCTACAGAAAAATCGTCACCACATTAAAAATGACTTTTGCGCATCGATAATTTCCGGTGGTTGGGTTTGTTTTGCTTTTGCCGCGTCAATTCCAGATCCCAGCGTTTTTAAACCCAATCACGTGGCGTTGATTACGTAAGGTCCTCATCTGTCAAAAGTGAGACGACGTAACGGACATATCCCTCGAAAGAGAAGTTTCATGGGGTATTTGAAGGATTAAGATGCCGTCGACAACGAGACCCATCCAGAAATTTGCGAAGGTCACTGCACAGTGCTCTGCTGAGGTCTAAATCTTCCTCCCGTTCTGACTCCTCCGTCGTGAGCGTTAACAAGCTGATATCCATCACTACTTAGGCCGCGGCGTATGGGAAATGCGTTGTTGCTGATTATGGCGCGGTCCAGAAGGACATGTGTGCCAAAGAATTTATGCGGTTGAAGGACTGTTATCTGGTACTGTTCCTTGATTGATGATCGAGTACTTGTATCGGTTGGCTGACCGCGAGGTTACAGGCGGCATCGAAGAAGACTTGAGACCACCAGAGGTGAAAGCTATTGCCAATTGCCCATACGAAGTCAGGGTTCCCAGCAACTATATCAAGGCGATGCCGCCAGGTTCATATGGTAATGGATATCTAAACAAAGTCTCTTAACGTACTGTACAACGGCATGCTGGTCCGCATCAAAGACTGAAGCCATAGGTAATCAATCATATCTCAATTTTCCTAAACACAAAACGCAGAATCACAGTTTGAGGAGTCTCAATAAGAATGTTGCCTTTTGAACCTCCTCTTCCTCCTGTATGATAAGGCCTTCCTCTTCCCCACTGGGAGTCTTTCCATCCACAGCAAGCTTATCAAGCGGTCGTCGTACGGCCTTTGCGATGGCTTGCGATTGCGACTCAAAGGCGCCCCCAAGGTCAATGTTATCAGGATCCGATAAAACTGCGTACTCCATCCTCACGTCGTCGGTAACGACCAAGCCAGCCTTCTTTCGGAGACGTTGAACACGGTTGATAATCTCCCGGCCAAGTCCCTCGTGGGCCAGTTCGGGGTACAGGTTTACATCAAGGATAGTCAGAACGTCCTCATCCGTGTTTATCTCCAAGCCCTTGGAGGCGGCATCGCCCTCTTTCAGACCACGCTTGACCACCAGGTCGCCCTCGACTAGTTCAATTCCGTCCACGGTAATCTTCTTCTCGGCTACGTATCGCTTCACATCATCGCTGGACAATGATGGCAAAGCCTTCTTGACCTTCTGAACGTCCTTCTTCAACTTCTTGCCCAATGTAGGCCAATCAGCGTTGACACTGTACTGAACGTTGTACTTAGCTTCGTCGGACGACAGAATGAGCTCGTGCACATTCAGTTCCTCTAGCACATAGCGTTCTAGAGATTTCACATCATCCAGGTATTGCTGGTCCTTATGAATCACAACAAGCGTCTTCAACGGGGCCCTGGCGGCGATGACTCTGCGCTCGCGACAGATACGGGCGAGCTCGATAACCCTTTGCATGCGCGCCACTCTCCTCTCAACCACCTCATCGAATAGCTCCTCACGAACCTCGGGGAACATAAGGAAGTGTACACTCCGGCTGTCCTCAGCCCGGAGCTCCTCAGGCATGTGCGGGAGGAGACGCAAATAGATGTTGTCGGTGATGAAGGGCATAAATGGAGCGAGACCTCTAACCAATGTGAAAAGAACCTCATAAAGAGTGTTCAAGCCATGCACAGTATCCTCAACGCCATTTTCACCCTTCAGACGCTTCCGGTTAAACCGAATGTACCAGTTTGTTGTGTTGTCAATCAGCTCCAGTAGTCGAGGAACGACGGTATACAAGCGGTAACCAGCCATCTCCTGATTCACGAATTTGAGGAGACTTTGACAGCTTGCCAGAATCCATCGGTCCATTACATTGCTGTTGGCTGCTTGGTTCTTAGGATTGAAAACGTAATCAACACCTTGGAGCTTCTTCAGAAGGGCCACTTGGCCTTCGAAGAACTTGTAGCTATTCCAGAGCGGAAGAAGGACCTTCGCAACAACTTCCTTGACACCAGATTCCTTGAACCTGAGAGGCTCTGCACGGACTACTGGTGAATTAATAAGATATAACCGCAGAGCATCTGAACCGTACCTCTGCAGAATAAGGCTTGGGTCGGGGTAGTTCTTCAATCTCTTGGACATCTTCTTGCCGTCTTCTGCAAGGACAATGCCATTGACCACACAGTTCTTGAAGGGAAGTTTTCCAAACAAGTGCGTCCCTAGAACAGTCAGGGTGTAGAACCAGCCACGCGTCTGGTCAAGACCTTCGGCGATAAAGTCACCTGGGAAGCTGTTTTCGAATTGCTCCTTGTTCTCAAAGGGATAGTGCTGGGAAGCATATGGCATGCTTCCAGATTCAAACCAGCAATCGAAGACCTCAGAGACACGGCGGAGAACACCCTTTCCTTGTTTGCTGGGAATCGTAATATCATCGACTTTGTCGCGGTGAAGATCCGTGAGTTCTCCCGTGTAACCACTAAGTCGCTTAAGCTCCTCGGCGCTACCGACAGCGACGACTTCCTTAAGGTCATCACTAACCCATAACGGTAGCGGAGTACCCCAGAACCTGTTCCGAGAGACGTTCCAATCCCTGGCATTTTGAATCCAGCTAGCAAACCGTCTATCCTTGACAAAGGATGGTACCCAATGCGAATCCTCGATTCCCTGAAGCATCTGGGGGATGATAGAACCAATTTTGATGAACCACGCTGGTACGGCCCGGTAAATCAACGGTGTATCAGATCGCCAGCAGAAGGGATAGCTGTGAGTAATCTGGCTGTCGACGATCAATCGACCAGTGCCTTTCAAGTGTTTAATAATGGCCCTATCAGCGGCCTTCACATGCTGACCAGCAAAGTCCCGGACTTCTGGCGTAAAGCAGCCCTGGTCGTCAAGTGGGTTAGGAGGCAAGCGCGTTTCCGAAACAACACCTGCTTCAAGAGCGACCTTGTAATCTTCTTCACCGAAAGCTGGTGACTGGTGAACGAGACCCACACCACTGTCCGCCGTGACGTAGGTAGCATTCAAAACACGGAAACCGTGGTCTTTAAACTCGTCATAGAAGTAATCGAAGAGTGGCTCGTATCTCCAGCCTTTGATATGGGAACCCTTGAAACGATCCACAATCTTAAATTTGGCCTTCTTCGGGTCTTTGTAAATGGTTCGAAGCAGCGACTCGATCAGAATGTAGTTTTTCCCGGAGGCTTCATCGTAAATCTTAACGTATTCAAGGTCGGGATGGGCAGCAAGGCCGGTGTGCGAAGGTAGGGTCCACGGGGTGGTCGTCCAAGCAAGCAGGCAGGTCTGGGGATCGTCCAGCAACGGAAACGTGACAACAACCGCGGGATCTTGAACGTCTTTGTAATTTTGTTGCGCTTCAAAGTTACTCAATGGCGTGTTAAGCGCAGTTGAATAAGGCATAACTCGATAACCCCGGTAGACGAGGTTTTTCTCGAAGAGTTGCTTGAAAACCCACCAAACCGACTCCATGAAGGAAGGATTCATTGTCTATTCATTGTTCATGCGGGACAGTCAGTAAGCAAAGATAACTTAAGCAATTTTCCTGTTTTCCACACTATCCCGCTATCCCGGCGCATACCTTGTAGTCATTGTCGAAGTCAATCCAGCGTCCAAGCCTTTCGACAAATTCCCGCCATTCCGAAGCAAATCTCATGACAATCCCCCGGCACTCCTCGTTGTACTTGGTAATCCCCAACTTCTGAACCGCCTCCAATCCGGACATTCCCAACTTCTTGTCAATCTCGTACTCAATGGGGACACCGTGAGTATCCCAACCAAACCGGCGTTCGACATAGTGACCCTTCATCGACCAATATCTCGGAATAATATCTTTTATGGTGGACGCCAGAAGATGGCCAAAATGGGGAAGACCCGTTGCGAACGGAGGGCCATCGTAGAAGGTGTACGGTTTGCGGCCACGCGACAGCTCAACCTGCCGTTCAAAGGCGCGTAATTCTCGCCAGTTCTGGAGGATGCGCTCCTCCTCCGCAGGGAAGTTTATAGACATGGCGGAAGGCTGTTTTGGTTTCGTGAATTGGTGACCTGAAGAGCCTTCTCTTGGAGGGGAGGACCGCGGGGTAAATTGGATTTTGTCGCTGACTCATAATAGCCGCTCTCGTACGATATAATTGGTCGATGAAGATTAGCGTGGCATCACGTGCGCTGGTGTCAGAAATAGTGCATCCACCGGGTTATGTGCCAGCCAATGAGGATTCTTACCGGCGCTACTGAAATGCGTTCGCCGACCTGGTCAAGCAGAGTACGTTGGCGTCTCTGCACACTGCAGATGAAGCTGCAGACTCCAGAGCAAATGATAAATATAGCGACACAGTACAGGTAATGATTGTTCGGGGTATCAGGGTGACTATCTACAACGAACTTTTTATCAGCAGTACGGAGTACATAGTGATAGTATCATCTCAGAAGGTCAGGGAGACCGGTACATATACACAGGTCGCAAGAAAGATATGATAGACGGCGACGAGCCGAATTGTTTCAGCGTGCTTTGAATGCAAAAACCGCTTAACCATGGGCTATTGGTCATTGTCCTCCTCTTCCTCATCTTCGTCGTTCTCATCTTCGGAGACCTCTTGACCTAACCCCTTCAGCCGTTCCTGCGAGTCATTAGTTGGTCGGTTCACAAGGTCAACTCTTCTGACGACGACAACGTACCTTGTCTTGCTTCCTCTTGGCTTCCAGGTCCCCGAATACAATAAGTAGATCCTCAAGTTCCGATTGTGCTGTTCGACGGGCTTCTTCCTTCTCTTTGACTCCCTGATTTGCCTTCTCTAACTCCGCTTGAATTCTATTGCCAGATTCTGTCTTTTCCTTTGCTTCGGTTTCCGCTTTCTCGAGGCTTGCTTGCGCTTCCTTCAGTGCTGCCGCCGTTTCCGTCATACTTTCCTGTGCCTCCTTCGTCTGCCTCTCAGCTTCCGTCTTACCTGTCTGTGCCTCTGTTGTCTGCTTCTCGGCTTCGCTGACCTGTCTCTCTAAAGCAGATACCTTTGTTGCATTTTCGTCACGTGCTGCTTGGAGATCCTGCGCAGACTTCTGTTTAACTTCGTCGAGGTTTGACTCCAAAGTGTGAATCGTCTCTCTCAGGCTAGCAGCTTCGGCGTCACGCTGCCTTCTGACTTCCTCGACGCTTAACTGTAGGTCATGAATGGTCTTATTCAGTTCAGCAACTTCCGCTGCATGCTGTTGTCTGGCCCTCTCATGATCGGATTCCAGAGTCTGGATCGTTCTCTTCAGGTCATTGATCTCAACGTTGTGATGTTCCCTGATTTCAATGCCATTTCTTTCGTAGTCAGCCGAAACAGATCTCAGTTGCTGGTCTATGGCTCGAAGCTGTTCTCCGTGCTGCCTTATTAGTTCATTTCTGTCGTTCTTGTAGTACTCGTCCAACCTCGCTTGCTCCTCCTCGTGGTTTCTCTGGAGGGCTTCGTTTATCTGTTTTATCCTGGACAATTCCAAATTATTCGACTCCTTCGTCTTTCTATGGTTGAGCGATTCTTGGTCGAATTTCCGTTGCACTGTAAGCATGTTGGATTCCAAATTCTGTATCGATTGGGTTCGATCCTCGAGTTGGCTGCGTAGGGAGTCAACCAATTCTCGCGATATACCCTTTTGGACACCATTTGTAACGACAGAGATTTCGAAACCTGGTTCACGGTCGATAGCTCGTACCAGTCGGCTAAAGTTATCTTTGAGAAAGTCGATGAACGTCCCGTCAAAGAACACGTCTGGGAGACCTGCATCGTGCTGCCCTGCCAGAGTCTGCGGTAGGACTTCAAAGTCACGAACCCAAGGCGAGCCTCGTAGTCTGTTGATCTTGTCTATATATTGTTCTCTTCCAAGCTGTTCGGTCAGTAGTTTATGTAATGTAGCTCGCGGGATTGGAGAGTCCTTCGAAGAGAACTCGTAGACGATCCCAAGGAGCACAGTGCAGAGACCAGGCACGAGCACATTCGAAGCACCACGTAATTTGACCTCTTGCAGTAAACTTTGAATGCTGCTCCCTTCCCCGAGGAAGTCATTCACACTGTCTGGGTCTTCAAATAGCCAACCACAGAGTAACATCAGATATCCAATTGATATTCTTTCGTCATCACCTCGCTGCATCCCTGTTACCAAGTTGCCGGTAATCGACTGGATGCAAGTAATGACCTCTTCGCCGTTTTCAGCATCCCCTTCAGTGACTTTCATGGCCATTGCTTTGCCTTCGGAATTTTCGAAAAGCAAGTGGAACATTAAGACTGACGCCACCCATGTTTGATATGGATCTGCATTTCCTCGAGTTTCCGGCGGAATTCCTATAACGGACAGAATGTTCGGGACTGGGTCCTGTCCGCTTAGGTGCCCGTCAATTGCCCTCCGTAGAACGTGACCACGGATACCAGAGTGGTTTTCGAAGAAAGCCTCCAGGCATTGACGCGCAGCAAAACGAGAATCTAGCAAGTGAATTGGGGTACGCTCGAGTGTTATCCTGAGTAGAGCTTCGATAACGTTGGTCCTCTGCACTCCATTTACGTTGCTGTCACCGTTGGCGACATGGTCCCTATGCGGCGTTTGGCTCCAAAAGACTTCAACATCGCCAAAACTCTCTTGCAATGGATGGTTTCCGCAAATCAAATCTGCGCATGTTTGCAATGCCTAAACATAAATGAGTTCTAGCATAATTGCTATGGATAGGATAGAGCATACCTTCGACGTAACTTTGACACTGAAGTGCTGACTGAAGGCCGTACGTAGGACCTGCTGCGTAACACCATTTTTCCAGAAGGCCAACTGGTTAGCAGGAGTGCTAACGCCGCCTTTAACTAAGAACAACTGTAAAATGGCGAGAACGCCCCATAAATTCTTGTCTCGATGGGCAAGGATCCATTGCGGAATGGGCTCATCGTTTTCCTGTTCATCGTTGGTTTGGCTAAGGATCCTCGCCAATTCCTTGACACAGCCAGTTTCGCGGAAATACGACTGGTTTGGGGCGTTGAGCCGCAGAAGATTGGCCAGGAGCGAGAGGCAATCCTCGACAACCTCCGATCCGTGAGTTAACGACCCTTCTTGCTCGATAAGGGACAGAACGAGTTCGAATGCGTTCTCGAAAGCGACGAGCTTCTGGATCTCCTCGGAGGACGGCGTCAATGCGATGAGCAAAAGAAGAGCTTCTGTATAACACACGATGCTTGTTAGCAAGATGACTAACATCTCCAGTAAAAGCCAAGGCAAAGCAAGCCATAACCAGAGCATACCATTGCGAACAGGTTCGCGAACATCGGCCAACATGCCAGCCACCCTCGATATTCCCAACGGAGCTGTAAGTATGCATTCCTGTGTACGTTCCGGTCGCGCAGCACAGATGTGGGATATAAACTGTAGCGAATACAAACGAGGGTAGAATTCTCGGGCGTCTAGAAGGTCGAGGAGGGTCGTGATATTATCTTGTCTCTTTCCAGTCACCTTTAGCCAAATCGATAGCAGACAGCGGTTGGGGGGCAAACCCATACCTGGGTGAATTCATCGGCTAGCCACAGAGCCAACTCGTCTGATGCTTCGGGCTAAACAGCGCTGTCAGCGTGAATATAACAGCTTGCTCGACCAAGTAGTAACGAACACTGTTCTCATCCGGAGCAAATAGCATCAACAAGGTCTCCAGGACCACTTTGATCGTGTCCACATCTTCTCGATCGTTTCGAAGACTGCTGATTAGTCCTCGAAGTCCACCAGACGCGACAGATGCTGGATAATCCTTTGCGAAGCTACGCAGTCCTTGTATAGCGGCCCGGCGATCTTCCAACAGCGTTGCACTCTGGAGCCTACTGTTGAGAATGTTTATGGTATCCGTTGCCGTCTGTTTGGCCGGGGCTTGAGACTCGAGAATTCGGAACATTGCAGTTAGTGTTGGCTCGTAGGTTCATGGTCACCGCCAGCCAGAAGTGTATATATCCATATGTAGGCGTTGAACAGAGGAATCAACAATAGGGTCGTTGTTTTAAGAGGATACGTTTATCACTTTCTGGCAGCAATTTCAGATCTACGGGGCACGCACGGAGGGAGTGGTCCAACTAAAATCGTCCCCGGCGACTCCCCCCGGCCCCGGCCCAGCAGCACCGCCGGGCGCCAAGAAGTCGCTTTTAACGCGCCGGAATTGGCGATGGTTATTAGTTACAACTTACCATAGCCTACGCCACATCTCCGGTTAAGTTATCTGCAGAGACTTTCAACTCAGCCTTAACTCGTCAAAGGTTCTGTCTGGACTGTGAACTGCGGATTCTCTGCTATCCTTTGTTCCGAGTTTGCTCTGCTGCTTGAACCTCTGCAATAAAAGCGCTTGAAACAGTCGATGGGTTGAATCTCGCCGACGAGTTCACCAGAAATCCGAGCTTTTTCAATCCGCTGCGAGCGGCGCCTTCAAGATGGGTGTTCCGGCATTGTTTCGGTGGCTATCATCGAAATACCCCAAAATCATCTCTCCGGTCGTCGAGGAGCAGCCCTACGAAGTAAATGGACAGGAAATCCCGGTCGATACTACGCGTCCGAACCCCAATGGAGAGGAAATGGATAATCTGTACCTGGACATGAACGGCATTGTCCATCCTTGTACACATCCAGAGGGAAAGCCTCCACCGGCGAACGAGCAGGAGATGATGATTGAAATCTTCAAGTATACAGACCGTGTGGTGAATATGGTTCGTCCCAGGAAAGTTCTTATGATTGCTGTCGGTACGTATTACATTCGTGGATCGGGCATAAAGCGCTTCTCGTTCCCTTTAATAGTATTCCATGTCCGTTCTTTTAGGCTAACACTATCTCTTCTCTTTCCTTGCTAGATGGTGTTGCTCCGCGCGCAAAAATGAACCAACAACGCGCACGCCGTTTTCGCTCTGCTCAGGAGGCTAGAGAGGCAGATGAGAAAAAGGAAGAATTCAGAAAGACTCTTCTAAAGCAGACTGGTGGCAAGACCGACCAGGACCTTGAAGAGCAGGTGGTAGAAAAGACATGGGACAGCAATGTCATTACGCCTGGGACACCATTCATGGATGTTCTGGCAGCAGCTCTACGCTATTGGATTTCGTACAAACTCAATACCGACCCAGCCTGGGAGAAGGTAATGTTTTTTTAAGGGCGTGTAGACCGGATTATAAGCTAACCTTGACAGCTTAAAATCATCATATCCGATGCGACGGTCCCTGGGGAAGGAGAACACAAAATAATGGAATTTGTTCGATCGCAACGATCTGCGCCAGAACATGATCCGAACACGCGCCATGTTATTTACGGTTTGGTTAGTAAAGAGAAATCCCGCGGGCTCGGACTATGCTAACCCAACATACTAGGATGCGGATCTTATCATGCTGGGCTTGGCCACTCACGAACCTCATTTCAGAGTCCTCCGTGAAGACGTTTTCTTCCAAGAATCGAAAGCAAGGACATGCCGACTGTGCGGCCAACAAGGTCACAAGCCGGAGGAGTGCAGAGGCCAAGCAAAAGAGAAAAACGGGGAGTTTGATGAGAAGGGGAAGGGGACCTCTCTCAAACCGTTCATCTGGCTGCACGTCTCGGTCCTGAGGGAATATCTTGCTGCTGAGCTTTACGTCCCGCGACAGCCGTTCCCGTTTGACCTCGAAAGGGCGTTAGATGACTGGGTATTCATGTGTTTCTTCGTTGGAAATGACTTCCTCCCTCACTTACCGTCGTTGGATATTCGCGAAAACGGCATCGATACTCTTATTGCAATCTGGCGCGATAATATTCCGCTTATGGATGGCTATGTGACCAAGGATGGTCATGTTGATCTAAAAAGGACACAGCTCATATTGCAGGGACTCGCAAAGCAAGAAGACGGTATCTTCCGTCGTCGCCGGCAAGTAGAAGAAAGGAGGTCCGCAAACGAGAAGCGGAGGAAGCAAGAACAAGAGGCCCGCAAAGAGGAGCATTCAAGGAAGCGGAGAAGGAGTTCACCTAATTATAACTCGCCTGCTGCCAACCGACCTCGTGGCGTCCCTGATATCAACGACGTAGAGCTCATCACGCCTGGCCGAGGAGAATTGCCACGGCAGACAAGAGAGCTCAATTATAATCTGGTAATGAATCGTGGTGCCGTTTACAAAGCTAACATGGCCAATAAAAGCGCCGCTGAAGTTTTAAAGAGCAAGCTCGTAAACGGTTCCCAGAATGATCAGAATGAAGAGAATGGCGCACCAGCGAGCATCGGGGACGGAACTCCTGATGCCAAGCCTGAGCCAACATCGCCTTCAGCTCTCGGTAAACGGAAGGCCGAGGCCGTTGAGGAAGAGCCTGCAGAAGAAGGGGCTTCTAACGAACCTTCTGCTCCTCAACAACCTAAAGAGGATGAGCCTCCTGTCGACACAGTCCGACTTTGGGAACCGGGGTATGCCGATCGGTACTATGAGCAGAAGTTTGGAGTAGATCCAAACGACCATGAATTCCGTCATAAGGTTGCCAGGGCATATGCAGAGGGTCTGTCATGGGTATTGTTGTACTACTTCCAAGGCTGTCCGTCATGGACTTGGTACTATCCTTACCACTATGCTCCTTTCGCGGCGGATTTCGTCGACATTGGCGACATGGATATTCACTTTGATAAAGGAACACCATTCAGGCCTTTCGAGCAGCTGATGGGTGTACTTCCCGCATCCTCTAACCATGCTATCCCGGAGGTCTTCCATGGACTCATGAGCGACCCTAATAGCGAGATCATCGACTTCTATCCGGATGATTTTGCTGTGGATTTGAACGGCAAGAAATTCGCTTGGCAGGGCGTTGTCCTGTTGCCGTTCATTGATGAACAACGACTACTTGCAGCCATGGAGAAAAAGTATCCTCTTCTTACTGAGGATGAGAGGCTTCGAAATACAATGGGCCGTGACGTATTACTGCTGTCCGATCATCACCCGCTGTACGTCGACTTAACTGGTAACTTTTACTCCAAGAAGCCTGGCCCGCCCAAGTACAAGTTGAATATGCGCAACAGTGAAGGATTGGCGGGCAAGGTCGAGCGGAATGAATTATACATCCCCCATAGCTCCCTTGTCTCACCGCTCGAACAGTACGGCATGCCGTCTCTTGACGAAGACCATTCTCTTACGTATGATGACTCGTCCCTCTTCATTCTTGTTTGTATTCGCTCGCTAACTGAATCCACAAACAGTGTAAACTATGAGGTCCCGAAATCAAGTAACGTCCACAAGTCTATGCTCCTTCGAGGCGTCAGGTTTCCGCCGCCAGCTCTGGACAATTCAGACATCCAGGCGGTTAAGACCAAAGCACAACATGCCGGCCGGTCCTATGGCGGTGCCCCTCTCCGTAATGGCAGACATGATAGAAATGGCCCGATTAACTATGCCGCCGATCGACCAAACCCCTTTGCTGCTCACCTTGATCCTAGCTTTGTACCCCCGCCCAGTGTTGGGATACCCATGATGCCCTCTGGCTGGGTCCCGCCTGCTCCTGGGTCTGCTGGATTCTCTAGAGGGCCACCACCACCTCCACGTGGTGGCATGGGCAACCAATTTTGGTCACCTTACAACCAAGGCCAAGGATACCATGGTGCGGCTTATAACCAAGGAGGCTATTATGGCCAGAACCCACGAAATCAATACGGACACTACGGCCAACCTCCGTACCAATCAAACCATTCAAGTCAGCCTAAACCATACCGTGGACAGCATAGTGGCCGTGGCTCTTACGACCGTCGAGGCGGTAGTAGCTACCGAGGAGGAGGTTATCGCGGAGGTCATGACAGTTATCGTGGTGGTTACGGCGGATATGGCCGCTATTAGGGTTTAGGGTTCTAATGATCTGGGATTCCCCATTTGTATGATTAAAAAGGAGTTTGAGGATTTGATTATTGGAATGATTTGATATATGTACTACTGGAAATTTAACTGTTGAATGAATTACACCTATTCCATGGTGGACTACTACTATAGGGTTAATTCCTGCAGTGAAAGACTTCATGGCTTCTTCACAGGAGAAGGCGGTGTGTCGTGGCAGAACACGCATCCTATATCGGAGAACAGGGAATTCTCTGGACTTCAGAGTCAACTTCTGGTTAATCGAGGAACTTGCCGGTGCTCCAACTGTCTCTAGCGGAATAGTGAATTTTGTTTTCGGAGACCTATATATACTCGCGTCTCTCCCTTCTCAAAGTCGTCCTGTCCTGCCATTTACCTACTCTTCGGGACTTCATCCCACCTGCTAGTCTCCGTTCCTTGAATTCACCCCGCTCTCCTCCGTTGCCGCTGGGGATTGAGAGAGCGGTTGCTTGGGATTGCCTGAGAGTCTGACTATACGGCTCATTATGAGCTGATTAGACGATTCGATTCTACCTGCTGAGATACCTACTTCGGAACGATTTCGTTCAATTGCTCTCAAAATGGCCGAACCGACCAAAATAAACATCCTCGGCAGCGAGAGCATAATCGCTGACTTTGGACTATGGCGGAACTATATCGTTAAGGACCTGATAAATAACTTCTCGTCGACCACCTACGTTATCATAACTGACACGAACATCGGATCGATCTATGTGTCTGAGTTCCAAAAGACCTTCGAGGAATCCACGTCCGCCGCTTCCCCGTCACCCCGACTTCTAGTCAACCAGATCCCTCCCGGTGAAAGCTCGAAATCGAGACAAACGAAAGCTGATATCGAGGATTGGATGCTAAGCCAGAGTCCACCATGTGGCAGAGACACCGTAGTAATTGCATTGGGGGGTGGTGTGATCGGTGACCTTGTTGGTTTCATTGCCGCGACGTACATGCGCGGCGTTCGTTTCGTGCAAGTTCCTACTACGCTCCTCGCCATGGTTGACTCGTCGATTGGTGGAAAGACCGCTATTGACACGCCGCTAGGAAAGAATCTTATTGGCGCAATCTGGCAGCCGGTTAGAATTTATTTGGATCTCGAATTCCTGGAGACCTTGCCTGTCAGGGAATTTATTAACGGAATGGCTGAGGTCATTAAGACGGCAGCCATTTCGAGCGACAAGGAATTCGCTGCTTTAGAAGACAACGCGGATACAATCCTTAACGCCGTTCACAGCGAGGCTAAGCCTGGTCAGGGTCGTTTCGATGCAATTCAAGATATCCTAAAGGCGAGAATATTGGCATCGGCACGCCACAAGGCCTATGTTGTATCGGCGGATGAACGTGAAGGTGGTCTCCGGAATCTTCTCAACTGGGGCCATTCCATCGGACATGCTATCGAGGCAATTTTGACTCCTCAGATTCTGCATGGAGAGTGTGTTGGTATCGGTATGGTTAAAGAGGCTGAGCTTGCGAGGCACCTTGGTATCTTGAAGGATGTTGCAGTGGCTCGCATTATCAAGTGTATTTCCGCTTATGGCCTGCCAACGTCTTTGAAGGACACGCGAGTACGGAAATTGACGGCTGGCAAACGTTGTTCTGTTGATCAACTATTGTTCAACATGGCTTTGGACAAGAAGAACGACGGTCCAAAGAAGAAGATCGTGCTACTGTCTGCTATCGGCCAACCCTACGAACAAAAAGCTAGCGTGGTAGCAAACGAGGACATTAGAACCGTTCTTGCGCCGAGCATTCAAATCAACCCGGGCGTCCCTAAGGCGCTAAACGTCACCTGTGCTCCTCCAGGCTCCAAAAGTATTTCAAACAGGGCACTCGTCCTTGCCGCCCTTGGTTCTGGCACGTGTCGTGTCAAAAATCTCCTGCACTCTGATGACACGGAAGTTATGTTAAATGCTCTGGAGCGACTTGGCGCTGCTACCTTCTCTTGGGAAGAGGAAGGTGAGGTCCTTGTGGTTAACGGCAAAGGGGGTAAACTTGAAGCAAGCCCCAAACCTCTGTATCTCGGTAACGCCGGAACGGCTTCGAGGTTTCTTACCACTGTTGCAACCCTTGCGTCCACGAGCAGCGTGGATTCGAGCACTCTAACTGGCAACGATCGTATGAAGCAACGACCAATTGGTGATCTCGTGGACTCTCTGACTGCTAACGGTGCCAATGTCGAATACCTGGAGAAACAGGGTAGTTTGCCCCTTAAGGTAGCTGCATCCAATGGCTTTGCTGGCGGTACTATTAATCTTGCAGCTAAAGTATCCTCTCAATACGTGTCCTCATTGCTTTTGTGTGCTCCGTACGCCAAATCGCCGGTAACTTTGAAACTCGTTGGGGGCAAGCCTGTATCTGAGCCGTATATTGATATGACCACATCGATAATGAGATCATTCGGAATTGACGTACAAAAGTCTGCGACTGAGGAGTACACCTACCACATCCCTCAAGGTCAATATTCCAACCCTGCAGAGTACGTGGTGGAGAGCGATGCCAGTTCTGCGACCTATCCCTTGGCAATCGCAGGGATTACCGGTACGACATGCACGGTTCCGAATATTGGGTCCAAGTCTCTACAGGGCGATGCCCGCTTTGCCGTGGATGTCTTGAAACCTATGGGTTGCTCCGTCGAGCAGACGGATACATCTACTACGGTAACTGGTCCAGCTAATGGGGCTCTGCAACCTCTTCCTAATGTCGACATGGAACCCATGACGGATGCTTTCCTTACTGCGTCCACTCTTGCGGCTGTTGCTCAGGGCCAGAATTCAAATCATACGACTCGCATCTATGGAATTGCCAACCAGCGCGTTAAAGAGTGCAACCGAATCAAGGCCATGAAAGACGAACTGGCCAAGTTTGGCGTCGCCTGCCGAGAACATGAAGATGGTCTCGAAATCGACGGGATTGATCGTTCACATCTACGACAGCCAGCTGCTGGCATCTTCTGTTATGATGATCACCGTGTCGCCTTCAGCTTCAGTGTTTTGTCACTCGTTGCTCCTCATCCGACACTGATATTGGAGAAAGACTGCGTTGGCAAGACATGGCCAGGTTGGTGGGATACTTTGAAGCAAACGTTTGCAGTTAAATTTGACGGTAAGGAGTTGGAGGAAGAGACTTCCGCTGTCCTACCTCGTTCTGAGAAAGCCAGTGCTTCGATTTTCATCATCGGAATGCGTGGCGTTGGGAAGACCACTACTGGACAATGGGTCGCGAAAGCACTAGGCCGTCCATTTATTGACTTGGACAATGAGCTTGAAAGTGTCGAGGGCATGGAGATTCCGGAACTTATCAAACAACGCGGCTGGCAAGGTTTCAGGGACGCTGAGCTTGCACTTTTACAACGCACCATCAAAGAACGTTCGAATGGCCACGTTTTTGCCTGTGGTGGAGGCGTGGTTGAAATTCCTGAGGCTAGAAAGTTGCTTACGGATTATCATAAGAGCAAAGGAAACGTCTTGCTCATAATGCGTGATTTTGGCAAGGTCATGGACTTTTTGAAGCTAGACAAGACCCGTCCGGCTTACGTTGAAGATATGATGGGCGTGATGCTCCGCCGGAAGCCTTGGTTCCATGAATGCAGTAACATTCAATACTTCAGCCAGTCCTCGAATCCCGAAGGCCTTGCTGCGGCATCGGAGGACTTCACGCGCTTTTTGCAAGTCGTCACGGGGCAACTGGACAGTCTTGGCATCATCAAAGAAAAGCAACATTCTTTCTTCGTTTCTTTGACCCTACCTGATCTCCGCCCAGCAAGTGGCATTCTGAAGGAGGTCTGTGTGGGATCCGATGCCGTTGAATTGCGAGCGGACCTCCTGATTGATCCAAATTCGACTAGCGACATCCCGTCTACGGACTATGTGACAGAGCAGATTTCATTCCTTCGCAGTCATGTTGCGCTTCCATTGGTTTTCACCCTTAGGACCAAGGGCCAGGGAGGTCGTTTCCCTAGTGATGCCTACGACGCTGCGATAGAGCTCTATAGACTTGCGATTCGGTCTGGGTGCGAATTTGTGGACCTTGAGATTGCTTTCCCGGATGAATTGCTAAATGCGGTTACGGGAATGAAGGGTTATTCCAAGATAATCGCTTCACACCATGATCCCAAGGGACAGCTGTCATGGGCAAACATGTCCTGGATGCCGTTCTATAATAGGGCACTCGAGTACGGCGACGTGATCAAGCTTGTAGGAGTTGCTAAGACCTTCGACGACAATACTTCTCTCAGGAGCTTTAAGACGTGGGCTGAACAGGCTCATGATGTTCCGGTGATTGCGATTAACATGGGCGACAAAGGCCAATTGAGCCGCATTCTGAATGGTTTTATGACCCCGGTATCCCACCCAAGCTTGCCGTTCAAAGCCGCGCCTGGCCAGTTATCTGCCACCGACATCCGCAAAGGCCTGTCCCTGATGGGTGAAATTAAGCCGAAGAAGTTAGCCCTTTTCGGTTCTCCGATAGCAGCGTCCCGTTCCCCGGCTCTTCACAACACACTCTTTTCACAAATGGGTCTTCCCCACGAGTACGGACTGTTGGAGACCACCAACGCCGAAGATGTCAAGGAGTTTATCCACTCGCCGGATTTTGGAGGCGCGTCAGTAACGATCCCTTTGAAACTCGATGTCATGCCCTTGCTCGATGAGATCGCCCAAGAAGCTCAGATCATCGGTGCCGTGAATACGATCGTCCCTGTCTACGCTGATAAGAGCCATAGCCATCCCGCTCGACTTATCGGTTACAACACCGATTGGCAGGGCATGGTGCAGTCGTTCCGCAACGTGGGAGTCGTCGGCTCCGACGGTACCGCCAGCGGTGTCGTGGTCGGCGGTGGTGGAACAGCCCGCGCGGCGATCTTCGCTCTCCACAGCATGGGCTATTCCCCCATTTACGTCGTGGGACGAACCGCCTCTAAGCTGGAGAGCATGGTCTCCACCTTCCCGTCTAATTACAATATCGTCGTCGTGGATAACCACACCGTGGTTAAGGGAGTTCCACACGTCGCTATTGGAACCATACCCGGTGACAAGCCGATCGATCCGGCTATGCGCGAGACCATCTGCGGCATCTTCGAGCGCGCACAGCATGAGGATGTCATCGCGGGGAGGAACACCGGAGACAAGTCCAACCGCGTGCTCTTGGAAATGGCGTACAAGCCTGCCGTTACTGCTTTGATGCGGTTAGCTGCTGATTCCGGCTGGACTACGATCCCTGGTCTTGAGGCTCTTGTTGGACAGGGAATGTACCAGGTGAGTTGGTTATAGCATATGAAATAAAGTATCCTGGACTAGGCTAACACAGTTCGACGTTGCAGTACGAGCATTGGACCGGCATCTCCCCGTTATACCAGGACTCAAAGGTATGTGGCTCGTGTCTCCTTAGGAGTTGAGTGCAAATGCTGACATGTCTATTAGGCTGCGGTAATGGGCACCACAACCAAAGGCCCCGCATAATCTGATTAGGTTCTATGGCGCTTAAGTTTAAAAGTTTTCAATGTTTCTCTGATGGTGGAATAGATTCTCGTCCGATCTGTGGTTCTTCTCTTTTGCATTACTATATTGAATGATTTTATGCCGATATCGCTGAGAAACGAGTGGCTTGATGATCTCTAGTTATTGATGCTGAATGACTGGACCCCCAAAATGCTTTGAATGCTTTGTAGTTTACTTGGATTGATTCATGGCACAATTTCATTCTACTGTTTGCTATGTATCAGTACCTCGCATTCAATCTGAAGTATCAACCCTGAAGCTCCAGGGTCGACCCCTGTTGATTGACTCGGAAGGACGATGCGATTGTACGGAGTAGTTACAATTGATATGTACAGTACTCGTGCCACCCTTGTAGGCGCGTCTGGCACGAGTAATGGCAAGCAATGCAGGTCGCCATGGCGAGTGCTGGTGCCACAAAACTGAAGGTCCGGAGGATGAAAGCATCAATTATTGATATGTTTTATAACATATCAATCCTGCATCGCTATGTTAGGTTGCTGTGCTGCCTGTGCACCAGGATCCGTGGTAAACTTGAAGGTGCTCAGCAACTTGAATTGCAATCCGCCGGTAGACTGCACAAGAAGCACACTAGCTTTTGCCGTCTGACGCAGGAGATCGAAACTTTCCTATAGAAGTTGAAAAGGTCTCTTTGAATACCGTCAACGGCGCTTATTTGACTCCCAGGACCTAGCCCTAAACCTAACCCTAATAAGCTGTACGATGAAGTAGGTACTACCCTCTTGGTACATACATACATACCTAAGATACTCTAGGTAGCCCTAACTGTATCAGTACTTCTGTATTCACCACTCCATGATCGACAGCATGTCAGTGAATACTATATATACCTCCTGTTTCACTGTCTTCCTTTTGTCGTCCAATTCCTTACCATGTCGTCTCTTCTGGCACAACTTGAAGCACTTCGGACTCCTCCAACAGTATCCTCCTGAAGGCTCCTTTGCTCCCTTTTAAGCCTTTAGGCTTTGACAGAATGAACGTCAACCCTCGTGCACGCCCAACCATGCGGACGGAAAGTACTTACGCCCCCCCATGAACTGACGGCCCTGACAGAAGCCGCAAACCGTGCAGCCAGGCAGCACTTAATCGTCGCCGCCGTCTATATCGCAAGCGTGCTCACCGAGAACCAGATCCCATATGCTCTCATGGGGGGACTCTCCCTCTATCTGCGAGGAAGTAATCGAACACACACGATGTCGACGTGGCAGTCGGCTGCGACATGAGAAGGCTCATCGAAGTCATCCGTTCAAAACCAAGGTTATTTCGCTTCTCATGAAAACCTGAAAAAGAGAGATTCTAATTTAAATGATTGTAGGATTCGTCGTCCAGCTGGCCCTACGTCTGGTGTGACGAGGGTGTTCGTGACTGTTGCAGCCGACCTCAGCTCCAATATCAGACAGTGAATCGTTGGGATCGATTTAATATTGGCAGGTAAATGGACAAATGCTCTCAAAAAGAAAGACATAATTTTGCTGACACTTATGAAGGCTCACTTAGTGTCCCCCCTAGACGTAGGAATGTCGTCCGACCCCGTAAGCGCCAGAACGCCTTTCGGGGAGAGAGAATTCAGGGTCGTCGACTTTGAAGCCCTTCTTGCGGCAAAGCTAGAAGGGTTTCTTGCTCGAGGTGGACAGAAAGATTTTTTCTGACCTAGTTTTTCTCGGAAGACATATGGGCCCTCGTGTCTATGCTGTCCGTCATCAGCTGAATGCCGGACAAGGGCAAGCTTTTATCAACGAATGCAGGCAGCGATCCTCTTCGCGCCATGTGGAATATGCCTAATATGCCCATGGAATTGTCTAAATATAATGATGTTGTTCATTAGTTTTCTCTTCCATTCGGAAGTTATTAGATAACATACTCTGTAAACATCCCTTAGAGTAATTGGTTATCTGGTTGCTGAAAGCGTATGGCGTACGCAAACATAGTCCGCAAAGTCAGTTCAGACGTATGTCCTGGTCATGTCTAGACGAGGATCCCCTTGACCATGAGCAAAATATTGGGTTGCAAAATATTCAACAGGAAGTTCTAATGGAATCCGGCTTTGCTTTCCTCTGACAGCTTCTTGCCACATCTCTCGGAGCGGCGTTGGTTTTTCTGAAACTCCGACATTCGGTGTCTCGCCAGGCGGGGTTGCTGTAGCTAGTATTTCATTTTTGCGTCTTGCGTATTCAACATCTGTCATCTTGTCGAGGTTCAGATACCCCTCTCCCCACTCTTCACTGAGATTCAAAGCATCGATTAGCTCGCAAAGTTCTAGCCTCCTTTGAGTATCTAGAAGACTCTGCGCAAAAGGAACGAGTTTAGGATAGGGGAGATCGGACACGCTTCGGTCCACCTCATGAATATCGAAGTAAGCATCATCGGACGGGATTATTAGGAACCAAAGGGCGACACCGCGAAACTTGAAACGCGGAAATAGGTGATTCATGGAAAAAGGTTGAGGGAGCTCGGCCTTCCAGGGTTGGTGGACTTCGTTATGAGGCTTTGATATGAGCAGTTTGACAGCTGCGTCCACTTTGTCCGCGGGGACACATATCTCCCAGTCCTACATATGATAGGAAAAGATCAGTCCATCAATCATGACGGTAAGTAGGATTCCCTACATGTCGAACACGCCCAGCACCAAACCAGACCAACGCGGATACCCCGCTCATACAACATGGGATCCCGGCGTTCTCGAAAATGCAGAGAACTTTCCGAATGTCAACAGTGTCATTTTCGGGGATCCTATCGCCTGGAAGCCCAAATTCCACTACGGAATATTCAACCGCTACCATCCTGTGGTTTAATTGGATATTGTGGGAAAAGGAAGAGAAGATGGATGGAGGGCACAAATGGGTATGATACTCCGTACAGGGCGGTCCGTTCTATTTATAGGGGGTACATCGGGGGGATTTGCCGGGGTATTCTCCGAAGGAGAAAGTTTACTCCGACCTACTGTCCGGAGAAATTTTTGTGCGAGCACAAAATTTATGCTGTTTTATACATTATCTATGCAATTTATGCATACATACTGCGTTCCTTGGCCCATGACGCTGGTCTTTTTGACACTTGAGCTCAATGCAAGCATAAACATTCCCAATGCTCATTGGTATAATACAAGTAGCCAATGACCCAAACGCCAACAAGCCCGCACTGATATATGCAAAGCAGCCCATATATTCAGTCGAGAAATATCAATGACAAACGACCAAGCCATCACCACGCTGGAGACATATTGACATAAGCATCGTCGTGTGCATTGGCATCATGAATCCCACGAGTCCGTGTAACTAGGAGGAGGCTCGATGACAGCAGTCGGCGTGGCACGGCCTTGATTGAACAAAGTGCTCCCGGCCTTTTCTTGCATCTCCCGCATTTCCTGATGCGGTGTGTCTTCCTTCTCCAAGAAGGAGACCCGACCTTTGCGGTCTTCCGCGTCGATATCCATGGCTGTTACAGCGGAGGGGTCATTGGAGTCTTGATGGGGCTGATCGCCCGATTGCCTTTCAGTGTCTTGGCTGTTTCTGTCGTTTCCGAATTCTGCTTCGAACGCTGCGTTGTCCTGGTCTACAAAGGCCTGGATACCGGTCAGTAAAACGGAGCCGGAAGACAACATTATGATTGACGCCTTACCTGAAGCGGAGCAGGTGCCGCTTCCTCTGGCGCGCTCACTGCCTGTTTACTGGCATAGACAAGCAACACGGTTCTTGACTCGTTACGAGCGGCTCGTAGGACTTCAATCTCCCGAACCTTGTGGGCGGTATAGCCGACAACATCCGCATCATGAGCAGCAGCATGTTGAGCATGCTCAGGATTGCGTTTTATTTTCTCTGCTCGTTGCGTCTTTGCGTCATCTGTTGAGAAACTGATACGCCACCATTGCCAATCGGTGCCTGCAATTGATTTGGTATTTCCGGAATCGCCAGGATCTGCCCGTCTGAGGACATATGTCACATGTGGCTCTGTACAAACACCACGTAGGGTATATTCATGATGAGGTATCTCAGCTGGTGGTGAAGGTGGCTGCGTAAGAAACGTGGAATAGTCACGGAGAGCTTCCAGAGCTTTAGATTTCCTCTGTTCCAACTCTGTTAAACGAAATGTTAGCCAGTAGAAAAGACGTTGCCACGCACAGGCACATTTTGTTAATACCTCTCAACTTTTCTTCTATTCTACCAGAAATCTCTTTCAGTTGGTTGGATAATCGTTGTCCATCTGTGTCTGTCAATTCCGATTCTAAGACAGGACTACTCCCGTCACGGACGGAAGTCTTTGGCAGAACAGAAGGAATAGAAGCAGCAGCCTTCTCGAGAGCCTCTCGTGACGTGAACCCTTTTTGAGCGATGGTCCTTGACACGGAGAACCGACCCATGAGGATATCCAGCTTGGACACTTCCTCGTAAAGTTGAAGTCTTTTTGTACGGAATTCACGTGTGAGGTCTCTGCAGCTATGCATATATCGGTCCGTGTAGAAGACAGAAGGCACCTTAACATCAACGGATTTCGCGGTGACTTCGGAAGCCTCCAGCTTGATTGTGAGAACATCAGCGACACAGTCTAACCACACATCGTCAAGCTCTTCATCAGGCCTGTCAGCCCACATAGTGCGATCCAGCACATCGTAGAGCGTCTGGCCGTGATCAGGATCTACGAACGGCTCAAGCGTGACGAACTCTTTGTCGATTGGCGTATCGAGCGCCGAAAGGGGCCTCTTGAACGCGCGAGACAGGAATATTCTCGACAGCTGGTTTTCGGGGCCCGCCTTGACGGCAGCTTGCTGCCAATTATCCAAGAACATGCCAACGCTACCTTCTGAATCGTACGAAACCGATTTAAGACTCGTTAGAGGATCTACAGACCCAAAAGCACGTTCTGTAGAGTCAAGAAAGGCCATCAAGCGTTGGCTCTCGAGAATGATGTCATCCCAGTCGCTGTTCTCCATGCCGCCGGTATCATTGACAGTCACTACCTTGGGTAAATGGATCGGTTGCCCATTCCACCACTGAGTATCATGCCCATAGTTGGAAAGGGTATGTCCCCTCAGCAAGAGCGCTTCTCTGGCAAGAGGGATTGCATGTAATATTGTTAACAGCCCTCCCAAATAAAGGCCCTCTCGAGACGGACGAAGAAATGCAGGTTCCCCATTTATTTTCTTGCGATCCTCCGGGTCTGGACTTATAATTATCTCGCGAGCGCTTGAATTTAGCAGAGTCACGGCCCACTCATTGTCGTTATAGTCGTCACGGGTCGCTCTAGTAAACTGAGGTTGACTTGTGCTGGTTACCCCGGTTTCTTGCGGTCCAACATCTTGGTTCAACGACATAGCCATCGCCTGCTGGAGTTCACGCTCCTCACGTTCGGCCAGTGACATCCCTTTTTGTCCAGTATTTGCTATAGTGCGGTTGCGTCAGAATGCGAAATTCTTCCTTTCCAAGGTTCACCCTCACCAGTAGATGCTGATGCAGGCGCCGTTTCATATCCAGTTACCGCATCCGAGTCACGCATATTCATTCTCGATGGAGGGCGAGACGGAGCTTCAGGGAAGTTTTTGCAACGAGGTCCATCGTCGTTGTATTCTCGGTACGCTAAGTGAGGTTAATCCAATCCGTCAGCGACTGTTGGTAAACTGCCAACCAGCAAGGCGAAGGAGATGACGCACAGTGTGTTTGAAGGTCATAATATTCGCTTTCCTGCAATCCAATGATTTCCCTCATCCCTCAATCAGTTTGCGTTCCAGTAAGATATGCACGAAACAAAACCGCCCGGAATCATTTCACCTTTGTCTGCGGGCCCGTTGGATCTTCAAAATAAGCGTTGATTGCCTTTTGCGAATTCAGGTCGTTGGCCTACAGACATAACAGTCAGTTCCGTAGACAATGATAAAGCAAGCACAAACGCAGCGCTAACCTTCAAGAACTTGACGGCCTGTTCGCGACTTGTGCTCGTGAAGTTGACGAAGTTTGTGACGGCTTCCTCTGATGGTTCGGAGCCCATCTTGGACCAGTTTGCCGTCTAAGCCGCACAGAGTTCCAGGAATACTTGTATGGAATAACGGGACAGCTCTTTGGTACGGATTAGAAGACGCTGCATGAGGAATTAAAGAGTCGCTTTCGTTGTTGATCACTTGACTCACCGCGAACCACATGACGTCGCCTGCCAATGCCAAGCCGTCAAGTCCGCAAAAGCCGATAACAAACAGAACCTCACTTCAACAAGGGACTACTACAATGTTGTAACAAAACTCTTTATTGCTATTGTCGCTGTCTTTACCTGTGGACTTTGTCGTCGCTGACTCGCTGCTCATACCAATCCCATTGTTCTCCAGGCTTTGACATTGACCATAGAGATGCCATTCATGGACATTGGTCCCCTATTTAGGGGTACTTACCTCTGCTACTACAAGACGCAGAGGACAAAGAGCAAGAAGCAGATATAAGGAGAACTTGGATCTTTTCAGGAAACTTACTGATACTCTTATTTGGGACAATTGATTCAAGAAAGACGAATCAGGACGAACGGACTGAATATCAGACTTTATCCTTAAGTTGGTAGCAGAATTGAGCAAAAAGCTCTGAATACAGGCCATGGGAAGACAAGTTAAACAACGACGCGTCGCGAAGTGGAACCAGAAGAAAATGGACGGGCAGCTAAACGACGAAGACGAGGTAAGAATGGCGACAACTCTTGCCAACTAATCAACACGAAAGAACAAGACGACAGAGACACCTTGGAGACGCACAAATTGACAGACGTATGAGACAGGACTACCAGAAAGTCATTGACATAATGGCAGCAATACACTTTGATATCAATTGCGTCTGCATATCTCGGAAAGCTTTCAGACGAGACGCGGACCAGCCCGCTGCAGTTTGGTACAGATTGGAATGCGAAAGGACCTCTTCTTTTTGTAAATGATGCCGTGGCCCTGATGCTCGATAAGGTAAGAGCATACTCGCTTAACAAGAAAGATGGTCAGGAGCTTCCATATACAGTGCGATTTATTCAAAGACTCGGTTGGAGGGTATTTGCCATATGCGCCCACTCCCAAGCTTTCCGACTGGCTTGCACGCATGAAGAAAGAAAGGTCCAGAGCCTACTGATGGAAATGATTGAAGAAAACCGCTACAGTCTCCGCGCATATGCTTACCTACGGAAACTAGAATGGCGGGGACCCTTACTAACGCATTCCCAACAAGCGCTACCAGAACTCCGTAGAGGACTAGGCGCTGAACCGCGGCCATCTGGCAGCGTCCCAACTGAGCTGGTACTAACACAAGACGGCAGATTGCATCGACCACATTATAACGGACACGTCAGGTGCATATAGACGAAAACATGTTTAATTGGAAACCGGGACATGCTGCTAATGCAACGCTACGCCATCCCAACAGAACCTGTGCACTTTGCGGCTCGCGCAAGCAATGCGAGTGCACACTCGCCTCTCTAGCAAGCACAGCAGTCGAGCTACACGAGACCCAAAAAACGGGCGTCGGCGTATGAAGCCTCAGCGGATTCAAAAAAGGGCGACATCCTCGACGCCTACGCCGGAGAGGTCCATCCTCTCGATACTGCGCCCACTAGTGATTACGCCGTCCTCCATTATGGTAGGAATGGGAACAAGGTTGCCGAAATCGATGCCGCGCGGTAGGTATGGGAACTGGACCCGGTTCGTCAACCACTCGTGTAAAGACCAGTCGGTTGCGTTTACTGAGAAGACTATCGGCGACAGGACGCTGCCAGCAGTGGTGGCAGAAAGGGACATTGATATGTTTCAGGAACTGACTATTAGTTACGGAAAGCATTACTGGCTAAGTGGTAGAGAAGAAGCTTCCGTATTAGTAGTGTGGACCATGGGCCATGGTAACCGAATGGCCCGGGGATTTTGCACGAACGTCTATACGGAAAGCCGTACAGTATAAAAATAGTAACAAGCTGACAGTCTAATCTCCACTTCCCCGCGGGCCGCGGGGTAAAAAATGCGGGGAAGAATCACTAACCCTAGCCCTACGTACTTCGTGGTACAGTTATGTATCCACCTCATCCATCTTCCTACGCCGTACTCGGTGCAAGGCAAAGGAAACACAAGAAACAAGAAAAGGAAAATGCATAGATATACAACCAGAATCAACCTTAACCTCACAACACACCCGTTCACAAAGCCAAAGACGGCAACAACGGCCTACCGGAGCCAACTTCCATTATCACAGCACCCATGGCAAAGACGAGCACTCTTAACTCAGAGCTACACCAGGGGGCCATTAGAGGTGAGTGCCGGCGGGATAGTCATGACAATCATTTTGCTGTGAATCGATGATTCTACATCTAACCCTAAAACGTCATACGTCGACAACTCTCCAAACCTCCGAGTACTGCCACTGACAATCTGACATACCACTATTGGTAACAGCCACCACTAATCGAATCAACCATTGGTGACCACTTCGCCGGTATCGTTCGAGAACACGGGGACCGGACAGCGTGAGTTTATAGTTCATCAAATCAATGCATTCCTCAATGTCTTACACAGATGCATATCGACAATGGCTAATTATTACGGTTGTTTTTGACTACTCTAGGGTTATTTCTACGCATCAAAATGCGAGTCTCACCTACGCATCGTTGGACGAAAAAAGCAACGCATTGGCAAGAGGGTTGGAGTCTGTGGGCGTCCGGGTGGGAGATAGGGTGGGTGTTATGCTGGGGAATTCGGTCGAGTACTCGATTGTAAGAGCTATGCTGGTCCCGTGCTGCTTGCCTGAATATATGTTGAGTTGACTGCTTAAATGACCGAAACAGTTGACCTACGCTTTGTTTAAACTCGGGGCAATACTCGTACGTATTCCGCAGCCCTAATATACAGGCTCTATCGTTAATTGACGGTATTCCCGAGGTCCCCCTTAACCCTTCCTTTACCGCGACTCAAATTGTTGCCGGGTTGAACCATCTCGGTACCAGCCACTTAATTCTGAGCACCGAGTCGAATCTCCCCAGAAAGGAGCCAAGGAGCAACATCCCGCTTCTCAAGCACATCGTGCCAAATTTGTTTGGGTCGAAACTAGAGTCCGCATTAATTCAGTCTCTGACAAATGTTATCGTCGTCGATAACTCGCATGGACGTGTTGATATCACTCCATATCGATCCCTCACACCGTATTCATCGATTGCTACTTCCACGTGCAATCATACAAACACAGAAGATGGACGCCCACTACCTCCCAAGAAACTCTCACCACATGATATAATCAACATCCAATTCACATCCGGAACAACAGCCATGCCAAAAGCAGCCTGTCTCAGCCACCGCTCGATTCTCAACAACGGCGCCCAGATCGGTGATCGTATGCGTCTCACATCGGCGGATGTTGTCTGCTGCCCTCCTCCCCTTTTTCACTGCTTTGGCTGCGTCATTGGATATATGGCGACTGCTACCCATGGGTCGGCGATTGTATTTCCTTCAGAGTCATTCAATGCCAAGGCAGCGCTGAGGGCTGTTCGGGAGGAGAAGTGTACGGCCCTTTACGGTGTTCCGACTATGTTCACCGAAGAGCTCAATTTGCTGCAAAGCGGGGAGTTGTCGGACTATGACAGGGAGGGGTTCCGATATCTTCGCACTGGTATTGCAGCTGGAAGCAGCATTCCTGCCGAGTTGATGAAAAGGCTGCACCGGGTTCTGAATTTGACTGAGTTGACCATTTGCTATGGCATGACGGAGACTAGTCCCGTGTCTGCCATGACAACGACGGATGATCCGATGGATAAACGAGTTAACTCGGTTGGCAGGCTTATGCCGCATGTCGAAGCCAAGGTTGTGGATCCCGCTAATCGTGGTCAGATTTTGCCGGTTGATACACCGGGAGAACTAGCCGTGAGCGGGTACTTACTGATGAAAGAGTATTGGGATGATGCCGAGAAGACTGCTGAGGTGATGCTTGCTGACGATGACGGGAAGATCTGGATGCATGTGAGTTTTAATTCTATAAAACGAGAAATGAAAGGGTTTCTTCGGAATCTTCACGGGATATACTAACATAACAATACCCGAACAGACAGGTGATGAAGCCACCATAAGTCCTGATGGCTACATCTCCATCACTGGCCGGATAAAAGACCTCATCATTCGAGGCGGCGAGAATATCCATCCCCTAGAGCTTGAGAACTGCCTCTTGTCCCATCCCGAGGTGTGCGAGGTATCTGTTGTTGGCGTTCCAGACGAGAAATACGGAGAGGTAGTTGCTGCGTTCGTGGTGGTTTCGGCTGATAGTGCCCTGCACGGACGAAACCAAGACGGGCCGGCAGACGCATTTGCATCCGAATCAATAAAGGAATGGGTTAGAGAAAGATTGAGCAGTCATTTGGGTAAGTCCGAGTCGACTCATGTTGTTTATCGTCCGAGTCGAGGTTAACCAGTTGACGACCGTTGACAGTTCCCAAATACGTTTTCTTCCTTCCGGACCCAAGTTCTATACCAAAAACGGCCAGCGGAAAGATTCAAAAATTCAATCTTAAGACAATGGCAATCAATATACTCAAAGACAATGACGACTCTCCTGCATGATCTGGGGGGTTCAAGTGGAGGTTGATACACGCATGTACAACGCCTACATCAAGTGCGCCTGGTAGATTCAACGTTGAAGCCGGCGATGGTTGAAGATGGAAAACCAACAGCAAGGACGGAGAATTATGAATTAGTATATGTATTCAAACAAAGCAGCCAAAGCCTTTTTTAGGCAGTCAAATCTATCTAAACGCCAGTGAAACTATCTACTTAACGCCAAAACTATCTAAACAACGCAAAACAACGCCAAACTATCTAAGCGCCAAAAGTCCCAAAACCGACAGTTCTATTTACCTAATCCAGCCTTCCACATAGATCCCTGACCATGAAAAAAGAAACAAGAAAACACAGGGGGTCAATGCCAGCAACGTCAAAGTTGTAAGACCCATCAAAGTAAACATTAGTAGTCATAACGACGACAAGAAAAGTATATAGCCTCGATTTCTTCCCTTTTTTTTTTTTTTTTTTAAAAAAAAAAAAAAAAAAAATTTT
>HG983385.1:92779-128265 GCA_900006255.1 Xeromyces bisporus
CCTACGTTATTACCTTTTTTTTTTTTTTTTTTTAAAAAAAAAAAAAAAAAAAGAGTATTCAAAATGGTTATCCAGATGAGAGGGTAGGTGTCGACGGCGAATATGTTCGTGGTCGTTGCAACGCCGCTGGTTTTAATAACATGAAAGAGCCAGCCAGTTTATAGCCTAAAGCGATTGCAGCGAGGGGGCAGATGATTATGCACGGGCGGATTTCTTATGGTAGACCTGCAACTCCTAGTTCCCTTCGCCCCAATTCCCAAGTTGAATTTGGACGGATCGAAACCAATCGGGCAACAGCAGTCAACCATCCCTAGCCAAGGAGTCTCCAATACCTCGTCAACGGTCGCTCGCTTAATCGGATCCGGATGAAGCATTCGCAAAAGGAGCCGGCTTAAAGCTGGTTTGAGCCTTTTGAATAACGGTCCGCACGAAGGGTAATCAACATTTGTCACGAGTCCGTTAGGGCTTCTTTCTAGAAATCGATTCCATCCAGAAAGAAAAATGGCGTAACTAGGGTCGCTTTCCTCAGCAATTCTCCAAGGCGTACCGCGACAGAACATTGTAATACAGGTCATAGCAGAGGACCAGATGTCAAGGGGTCGTGGATCATATTCGCCTGGACAAAGAATTAATACAACGAAGGTTTTCGGAACAGAAGAGAGTAAGTCACATACCATTCTTTGCCAGTACTTCTGGTGCAATATAAGGCCCACTTCCACATATTCCTGGCGCACATCTGCGCAATTCATCAAGTCCCCCAAGGCTACTGTAACGCATACCAGGATGGGGACCTCGAAAGACTGTTGCGACGCCAAAGTCGCTGATTTTCAAATGGCTATCAGTGGTCACGAGTAGATTTTCCACTTTGATATCTCGATGAGCGATTCCCGTTTTATGCAAGTACGCGACACCTTGCAGTAGTTGTTTGAAGAGACACAGCTTGTCATCCATGCTGAGATAATTTTGCTCTACCAAAGCAAACAGCCCATAACTGCAGTATTCCATAACATGGTTCCAGCGGCCAGCGTAGGTGCAGAGGCGTACGGTTTCGACAATATTCGGATGATGAAGACTGCTTGCGATACTGAACTCTGTCTTCACCATTCTGTCGTGTTCTTCTTCTGTCTGACCTCGTTCCCGCTTACGAAATTCTTTGACAGCGTATGGAACAGCCCTGGATGATCCCTTTTTGTACATTATCCTGACGGTAGCCGAGCTGCCCTTGGCGAGTTTGCTTCCTCTCACACCGGGTAATCGAATGGGTGGAACGAACTCGTCGGTAAGATTGCAAGCTTTCACTGTGAATTCATCCGAGTGACATAAGCTCATTTGTCGCTCATTGCACTCCGAAGGTCGACGACCGGTAATGTCAACTCTCGAGGAATTATGATACGAAGGTGAGGGATCCCGACTGGACCCTTCACCAGAGTTATTAGAAGATGAGTTGGCCATGTAGCCCATTCGCGTTCTAGGACTTTGGGTTGAAGTAGGAGGCCGACTAGGATTTGTCTCATTCGCGTGTTCTACTTCAGCTGCGACCGCTTTGTCGCAGTAGTCATCATCTTCTGAGGAACGTAGATCCTCGACTGATCGGACGGGTCGTTTTCCCAAAGCGTTGGGGCTCGGACGGCGGAAAATGGATCTGACGGACTCTGTCGCCGCCTTAAAAGCGGGAAAGCGAGGAGGCGTATAAGGAAGCACGGTTGCAGTCGAGGGAAGAGCAACGACGGAGTTCGGGGCACTCAAAGCCTTTGTGCCTAAAGCCGAAGGTTTCGACTTGGGTGACTTAGACTTCAGAGTTTTCATACTGTAACCTCCTTCGACCTCTGAGCCATTGATGCGAGGTGAAGTTTTTTCCCCGGGCTGAATGCCGGATGATGACTTGTCGCCGGTGGTGCAATGCACGACGAACATAGATGACTTCGAGTTTGTATTAACGCGATTCTCGTCTTTAAAAGTCTGTCCCGAGGACACAACCCCAGCTTGAGACATAGTAAGACTCTGAAGAAGGACTGTCTTTTCCGAGAATCAAGCGCAGCTTCTGCCGAGGTATTAGCTGAGGGTCAACGTCGAGACTCAAGGTAATAAGGACTTACAAATGAACGGTTCGAATCTTGTAACAATGTAAGAATCAAGGGAGCTTCTGTACGGACGAGCTCTGTATCAAAAGACGAGGCAGGAACGGATAGTTGAAAGTTGAGTTGTTGAATCGAGGAAGGAACAAGAGAGATAGCCGAGGAGACGATACGGAAAGCAAAGAAAGAAAGAACGGAAGAACGAAAGAGATGTAGAGAGGGAGCAGCAAGAAGACAGGAAGGCAGAAGAGACAGGCAGACAGAAGGCCGCGCTGAGTACACGTCATAGACTTCCGGTCAGACTTCGCACGCACCAAGGTTATCCTCTCGCTTCTTAGTAAAATAAGAAGCAACGACCACTCATAATGCCAATACTCCACAAAGTATTTTTTCTTTTTTTCTTTATAAACTTTCGTTCCTCCGCAAAATTGCAGCGGCAGCGGGATTGTCCCCAGGAACCAGCGGAGCGACCCAGCGGGGGATCTCTTGGCGACTTCACTGTATTGCAAAACGGCACGTCATGGTATCATAGACTCCAAAGCATCAACTGAGTTTATAGGACCCAAAGCAAAATATATATTCGAATCTCCCTTGTGTGAGACGCGAAGATGGTCGTTGGAAACCAGCGCCAAGATATCGGTATATTACCGGTAGCGGAGCGCCAAGATCTTCCGTCCTCTCGTGCGTCTCGGCATTCTTAGCTCGGCTTGAGGCTGTCGCGGTTCGAGTCGGTTGTGCAGTCAAGTGGCATATTTGTCCAAATATCGTTGGATTGAGATACGTTATCTCGTGAGCTTTCGAGCCCCCAAACCAGGACAAACATCAACTGGTCACAGAACCAACAGAGGCAGCGGCAATAGCTGGGAGGCTTCAGCCAGGCAGTGCTGCTTGGACCGTCAGACATACACACTCAGAAGCCAAGGTCAGTAAGTAACGCTTCAAACTGCCTTGGGGCCAATGCGAGAACGCATTCTGCCGCCAGAGCACCTTTCTCAATCAGCCAAGAGGGAGTACAAGACTTGGCTGGTTTGCCACAAACCAAGCCACATTGGTGACACCAAGCTATCACTGTCTGGCTCGAGACGTTGTTGGATCTGTCAGGTACGAAATAGGAGTCTCCCCGCAAACGTCGACTTTGTTTCTCTTCGAGACAACGACATAGCTGAATAACCCATCAAATGACGGCTGGATTCAGCGACTCATGATAGGCGGGCAACAGATTGCGCATGGAAGATACAGCAAATGAAACATGGTAAGCTTCCTAGACCCTGTACGTCTGCATCCGCTATGCTAAGAAGTCAAGTGCAGGTGATAACTTAGCCAGCATAGCAGCCTTCACAGACGGGTCGAGTCACCTCGCCGCTGCAATGTACATATTAATCGTGCCAGAAGTACCTATAGCACGGCCCGCTTGTAGGTACGTCTGGCACGATTATATCCTATTTTCATAGCAACCCAACGAATCATCGAACTCCATCTGTGCATTTTCTCAAGTCATAGACCAAGCTCGGGAAGATACTTCATGAAGAAGTCGAGAAGGACCGAATATCTTCCGCAGAGCAACGCCACGACGGTATGAGAATGGAGTTGGATGGACACCAAGTGTATCCACTCTACCGAGCAGTCTCAATGATGCAGTGTTTGATCCGATTTTCTCTTGAATACCGTCCATTCTTCCTAACTTTTCTTCCGTGAAGGCGTTTCAAATTCTTTACAGAACTAACTCGGTCCTTCAAGCCTTCGACTTCTCGTTCCTCTGCCCAGCATGTCGACGAGTCGCTTTCTATATTTGACTGGTATCTTCCTGAGCTCTTATGTTCATTGACTTGAGACAGTGTACGGACGGAGTTCGATGAATTCCTCGACGGTTTTCTTTAACACGCAGGCGCAGATATCATAAAGTAGCTGAGATGATAGTAATGATATTAGAAGGCTAGTACAGGGTTATCCTATGCTATGTAATAATAATATTGCTACTTACCATACCTAAGCACCTTAACATCTCTCCATGCGCGTCTCCTGCCAGCCCGAATGAGAAGTCAGATTAGCGCGATGCCATAGAGTCTTACTGCTTGGACAAGTATCCCTCTGATCTTCCTAGAAATTTTTATAGGAAAGCCTTCTTTCCATAGTGGTGGCGTACTCCGTCAATATTTACAGTGAACGCACTGTGCTCTGAAGTCGGGCATGGAGGCGATGGCGTTGGTATCATTTTCAGAATATTTTCAGCATGCTAGTAGGTAGGCTACCACATTCCATTCTGACGCATTTGGCGCTGGACCTTTCGAAGTTCAGCGTTCACCGTCCCCAGCCCCTTTGAGCCTTTGAGGTGGACGACTTTCGATGACGGCCATTTTCAGGCGACGACTGGGCGTAGCCTAGTAGTAAAAGCGTCCCCTTTTCCCACACACTCGCAAGTGAACGGCTTGGCCGCCAGCATTAATGATCACTCAGGCGGCATCAAAATCAAATGCATTGAGAGCTACCACCAGGCAAAATATTATTGATGCGCATATGGCAGACCTTCAAGTCGGACAGTGGACACAACTGTTATTTCAGGCTATGTAATAATGTTCGGGATTCTCGGTAAAAAGATATTTTATTAGGCTAACTACGGTACCCCGCACCAGCCACCGTAGCAAAAGCGTCAATCACCGCAACGAAGTCTTTTGACTCATCTTCAACTTCGATAAGTTGTGTACCTCCGAGTCCCAACACGGTTTTATACCGTAGGGGAGCGGTAATATGACTACGATATGAACGATGGACCTCGGTAAGTACTAAGGACCGCGTCAGGATACAGTAAGTAGACCAAGACGGTCATGATTGTATCTACCTACTCTGTATAGGGCCCTTGGCTCCCGAAGCACCCTCTGACCTCAAGCGCGTTGACCCTGACAGGTTTAGGTCGTATCATCTCTATGAGAATACGACGATTACTGATGAAAGACGGCATACGGAAGCATGAGAGAGTCCTCAGTGAGGGACTAACGGGATGGTATTCGAACTATCTACTGAGAGAGATGCTATAAATGTGTGAGAGCTCGGTGGAGCAACCAATGCTTGGAAGTGCTGGAGCTCTAATACAGCCCTAGTTGACAATTACGAAAGAGAAGTTCGTAGCCTGGCGGTTGAATACCGAGTACGCCAGGTATGAACATAACCAGGGAAAAATTCGGTGGGACAGCACGCGCACTTCGAAAGTTTGGAAAGATTTTGAGACTTTTGACCAAATAGCCCACCACAAAACCGGGCATCCGAGTGTTTGGTGTCGAAACAGCAGCCAGATTGATCCTCCCCCATCTGCGGCGCAAGATTCATCACAGGCGGCGGATCTGTACGACCCGCAGTCCATTAAGACTAGCCTCTGGCACGGAATGGACCCAAAGTTGGCGCCCTTTGCGCCGCCATTGAAGGACGAGAGCATTGAGAAATATAGTCAGCGCACACGGCACGTCGCCATCGGGGTTCGACGTGACTGGCAGGCCAGCCGCCGATCCACGCCCAGCGCCGCCACTCTTACCTCGTCTTGGGCAGCCGTTGAAATGGGATCAGTTCCCTTCAGCGACACCTTATTTCGAAGAAGTGTATGTACGAGCGCTGCCGAACGTTCAGAAACACAACAAAATATACAACAATCGTTTGAAAATAATGCGGTCAACACACTTCAACTTCTACGCTTTCATGACGGTGGACCCTTCCACCCGTCCAACGAATACTCTTCGACTAAACCTAACCACATTCTGCGATAACCCTGGATACGACCATCTTTCACAACTCATATACTCCCCAGACACACCATACTCAGTATCATACTTCAATGCATTCGAGCAACATTTCCAGGGTGACCAAGTCGTACTCGTGGCAGGCACATTCGTTGCAACTCCACGAGAAAACGAACATCCTTCTTTCCTGATACTGGCACAACTAATGGTGCCGTAAGTAATCACCATGGCCCCAAAACAAAGACGTCTCTAACAGAACAAACTCAGAATACCCGAAATTCCAGACAACCCGGTTCCCCAGTGGAACCCGAGAACGTCTTTCGTCGGGAATGTCACCGGCCATCACACTATCGACGAGGAATGGATATACAGAGAGGTCCTGTTTGGCTTCGAACCGATTCATGGCTCCCACACGGGAGAAGAACCTTTACAACGTCCTTTGGGGAGCACTTCAAAAGAGCCAATTGGCCGATCGATTAGTCGCAATGACAGCTGACAATGCGTCTAATAACAACACTTTGTTGGAGCGCTTGCAGAAATCCATAGACGCCCTCAATCGCTCACAATCACGTATCGCGAGGATTCCGTGCCTATCTCAAGGGCCATGAGAACTACCAGGTCTGGTCGATTAGGATGAAGACCTTCCTTCAGCTTAAAAAGCTGGACAAAGCCCTAACGGGCACTGCCGAACCCGAGGACGATCAATATGCCTTGAGCATAGGCAATCAAATTGTACTGTGCCCATACGCCACTTATGCTGGTAAATCACTTCACCGAAGCCAAAGCAGCTTGGGACTGCCTTGAGGAATCCTACGATCCGACCCTGGACCCACTTTTTTCAATTATGACGGATTATCATTGGGCGTGGTGTTAGGGTTAGGGTTAGTTAGGTTAGGCGTTAGGATTAGGGTGAATAGGATTAGGTTTTTGGGTAGGGATTCCGGGATATTCTTAAAAAAGAAAGTTAGGAAAAATCAGGGTAGTCAGAATAGCAAACGCGGGTAGTCATTTTATGCATTCCCGACTTCCCCCAACTCTAGACAACGTGCGCGGTGTCCAAGCACCAAAAGCATGCAGGGAGTAATTGGTTCGGAATAGAGATAGAATCGACTATGGTCACCAGGTCAATCATACTGAGTACTTATTAAAATAACATGAATAATAATAGTCAGACCTGACCAGCTCGCCGTAGCAAAACATTAGCACTTCCGACGGCGAGGCGCCCACATTCAGTTCAACAGGGGAAACTCGGGCACCACGGGGTTGTTGCTGCAATCAAAAATGCAAGCTGATGTATAGTCGCTTTTGAACACTACTCGCCAGAGCTTAGTACCGGGAACATCTGAGGCAGACCATTAGCTTTTTAGAAGGTACACCAAAGAAGAAAAAAAAACAGTCTCAATGGGGAGCCAGCCATACCGTACGTCTGTGGCATTGAATGCCGACAGTCCAAAATGAGCCAGTTCTTGAGGTGACCATTTGATACCCAATGATGGTAGCTTCCCCCTGGTATAAACCTGTTGCAGTGCTCGTTCAGTCGGTCCCCATCACGAAGTAGCTCAATTCCCCAACCTGGCTCCTTAATTCTGAAGTCAATTCGGCCGTCGCTTGCACAAGACCATCCGCTTGAAATAGCAATACCATGGCCAAGAAGAGCGTGAAACGCCCGATACCATTCGTCTTGGAATTGCGCTTCCGGGGGTCTAACGGGGCCGGCTTTCTTCAATGCCTCATTCGCGCTGAAGGAGAGATTTTTCTTTGAAAAATTACGCAGAACAGCCTCACAAAGAGCTCTGAGTGTCGGGAATCTTGTGAAAGGAAAAGGTCTCGGATACCGCGATTGTAGGAAATATTCGACAAATCTAGAGATTCAATGTTAGAAGCGAACATCGGTTTAAAAGCTGCGAAAACCATTATGTTTTCATTGTGATTACGCAAGAAAGGGAAGTATCTTACTTTTCGTGAAGCTTGGTTGGAAGAAAACATGCAATGTCTTCCCCCCATTCGTCTGCAAAATCCGAATGAACCCAGCCCATTTCAAAACATAACTTCGCTCCTTCACTTCTGAGATCGAAAGCAACACTCTTGTTCTCCAAAACCTCACGCAGAAAATCTGCTGCCGGTGCGGTTAGGTCTCTTGCTCTCGGAAACGATCGAGAAACTGGGAAATTGCTAATCGAGTTGAATACATCCGCCTCATCGTCTAACGAATCCATTACGTGCTCCTTGGTGAGCTCCTGAATACGACCCTTTTTCAACTCGGAACGATATCTCTTATATAAACTTCAGCATTTTTGACAACATAATTCGTGGAACCACGAAGATATACATACCATGAAGATGATCATTGTCAACGAGTGCACGGCACCAGGGTGCCCGTTGGTAATAGAAAATGAGTAGCGGCAAGCTTCAGTGTCAAAACTGAATGCAGAGTGCAGTTGAGAGCATACCCTATGTATAGCATCGTCGAATTCTTGGCCGTTGTAGAACAGGGAGATTTCCGGTGCACCGCGCAGAGGGGATGAAAGTAGCGAAACTCGTTGACCTGGGCCAAATAAAACAGGAGTGGTATGACGAGGGTATTCCGTGGGACCCTGGGCCGGACTTCCATACGATGCGAATAGACATATTCTGAGTCCATAATTTCGACCACTTTGTGATTTGATAAGCCCCAGCCATAGCGCCGCGTCGCGATATGACGATTGAGCTTCATCCAGTATGATGACAAGGTTTGCCGCGGAGAGATTAAAGGAGTTCACATCTTTGAAGCCGGCGAGATTGCACTGATCCACCAAATACTGAATTGGATCCAAGACGCCAGACTCATGCCATCCCGTCAGAAACATTACAGATTCTCCGCGGACGACATAGTAATTTCTGAGGAGATTGCAAGAGCCGTCTTCCCCGTGGACGGTGTACCCCTAACATAAACCACACGGAAGTCATCTAAAAGACCAGCAAGGGTTGAGACAGATTCGGTGCGTGGGCATGTGAAGTTTCGATTTCAGGAGGCAAATTGAATAAAACGTTAAAAATTGACCAGAGAATTAAACGTTTAGCACGCAACGCAATAATACTTACTATAATCTTGGTGACAAGCCATTGGGTGAAGACAGCCATTGCAGAAGTCGCTCATAACATTGCGTGAGATACTCGTTTTAGTTCTACAGGAACATCTTCCATGGACTGAATGGTTGACTGTGCAACCACCCATAGTGGCTTTCACTAGGAGAGGCTTGTCAGATGGTTGCGACTCTGTTGCAAAAGAAGACGCGAGATCCATCGCCAGAAAGACTGCACGCTTTGGTAGAAGTAGTGATGTTGAAGAAGTTGAGGAAAAGATGCCGAGACAGAGCGCGAAGTCTGAAGTTGGGCACCTGAGATAAGTAGCAGTACTCCGTAGCTTACTAGCTACTCCTCCGTAGCAGACTAGCAGTTGCCTGTTGCCACGTGTCAGTAACTTGTAGGTACGTAGGCACTATCCTTATACTTACTTAGGTACTGTGGCAGACGCGAACTTGGCTGGCAGAGAGATGCTGGTGTTGTTGTTGTTGTTGTTTGTGGTGGTTAAGAAGATAAAAAGCAAGATGGAGTGAATTCTCACCTGGAACCCTAACCCTAACTCCTACTCTGTAACAATAACTACCCGTAATGATACACGCCAGTTTGATGCACCACTGCAATACTTCGTGCTCTTCCTAACCCTGTCAAAAACAAGGACAATCAATTCGGCCAGCAAAGTCGCCTCGTTAAACTCAGAATTTGTTATATGGAAACTCGTTACAAAGAGGGTTTAGTGGCAACTTAGGAGTTTCTGCGCGGCCTCCCTAGGGGCGTCAGGCGTGCCGGCGTGCTGCGATGAGCACCCGACAAGTCCTCTCGGCTTCCAGCCAGCAGATAAGTTAGGTACACGACGATGCCATTCCTGTAAGTCCCGGAGCATCCAAATAACCTTATATTAGGATACCCAGGAAGGGCACCGTTATGTACCTAAAGAATCCGATGAAATTCCACGCCTAATCAATCAACATTAGGCTTCACATCAGGGAGGTGTCCGATTTCCATAGTCGAATGACCGTCTCACTGGCATTATCGATTGGGAGTTGTCTGGATATTTCCCGGTTTGGCGGGAATATGTTGGTAGCTCGGTTGGTGACAGTGAAGAGGATCGGGATTGGAAGATTTTGCTGCGGAAGTATATGCCGGAGCATAGTGCCGCTCGCGAATTTTGGCTGAATTTTTATTTTCTGGGCTCGAGGCCAGAACACGAAAGAGCTAGGAAATTTCTCGAGGAAACTGAAGGTGGAGTTCTCTAGAAGAAATTTCGGGATTTTTGGCTTTTTCAGCAAAGCCAACGGGTGCTGGAATAGGCATCTTAGAGCCTTAGAGAAACGTCAAGAAGTCGATGTCTCCACAAGAACATCAACATTTGAGGTCTCTCGTAGAACTGGCGGTTTTCACTCACTCGTTAATCGCTCGAAATCGATCGCAGTCCAAGTAGGCACATAATCCAACTGGTACATGACATTCGAAGGTTGCTGATTCGAGGGATGCAACCCAGATCAAACCTTAGCTCAGCAGAAGTTCGTTGAGCCAGCTGCAAGGCAGTTCCTCATGCTCTAGCCAGACTTTGCTGCTTGCTTCGTTAGATATAGAACCAGGGTCATTTGGTAGTATGTCGAATGCGTCGGGGCAAACCAATAACGTATAATGCCGCCTAAGCACTTCCCTGAACCCGTCAAAAGGAAGCACGAAAGCTGGTTGGATGGCTTACCAGACCAAGTCACTTGATGACACCGGACCAACCCTGCCTATGTAGCTCTGAGACTGCGCTCTCGTTTCTCCAGATAGTGACGTAGCCGAGTGGCCATAACCGCTCGACAGCTGGGTTTCGAGACTCCTGATGAGTGAGGAGAAGACCGTGCCAGCGACTCATTAAACTTACAGGCGGACATCCATCCGAGATCAAAAGTCCTGTATACCAGTCTCACCCTGCAACCTCGACTGCACATCAACCCCCTGCTCAGTAGCAGATTCCACAACCCACTCGGGCTCCTCATCATCAAAATACCGCTCCTGAACCTCACTCAAATCATCAAGCTCCTCATCCTCATCAACCCGCCTATAATCGAAATCATAATCAAACCCGCGCAGAAACCGCATCTCCATCTCCCACCGCCACATCCGCTCGCCCTCTTCTTTGTCCGTCGGAATCTCCCCCTTGTCCTCAGCGAGGATCTCCCCGTTTGCACCGCGAGCGTAACTCAGCATCGCATTCGGGTCGGGGTTTGAGAGAGCGTCGAATTTTGCTTCTGATCGGTTCAGGTCTGCTTGCAGGATGCCGGAGAAGCCCTTGGCGCGTCCTTCGGCTTCTCTTTCTGCGGGGGTTTGGAAGCGGCGGATTAGACGGTCGTAGAGCAAGGGGTCTATTGCAGTGTGCATGATTAGCATTTCTTTGGAGGATTGAGATAGCCATTAGCAGTGGAAATAAGGCGCGTGCGGACCAGCTAGTTCGAGATCGGCTGAGAAGTACTCCGGATGGAGGTCGAGGTAGCGTTTCCGGCGGTTTTTGATGAGGACTGGGAGAGTCGCCGTGTTCGTCTGAGCGTCTGAGTCGATTTGCATTTCCTGGTTGTCTGGTAGAAGAGGCATGTTGGCCGTTTAAGAGTCTGATAATGCGCTGTTAGAGTGATGTCGGAGTAGGGTTTGAAGCGGCGAGAATTCCGCGGCAAAAAGAACACCGAAGATCTCGGCACTTCATCGCATCGCATTGAAGATTGATATATCCTCGAACAACATAGGACATAGGAGGATAACGCAGTAACAACTACAGGCAGTCTCCTGCCTGTACCCCTAGCACCACCCAGCCATGAATCCCAAAGCCCGCAGAGGGGCCCCCCAACCCGCACCGCACACGCTGGCGGGCTTCCTCGGGCAGGTCAACCTCCACCAGACCACCGTGGGCTTCTCCCTCCTCCTCCTCCTCGCCTTCACCTCGCTGGTCTTCGTCCTAAACCTCTCCCCGGACTATGGCGCCCTCACCCCGCACATCTTCCACAACTACGGCATGGGCGTCGTGGCCATCGGCGGGTACTTCCTCAAAGAACGCGTCTCAAGAGTCTTCATCCGCCGAACACTGACCCTGCTCCCGGTCATTGCATTTTGGATCCCCACGATCCAGTACTTTTTCCTGCACGGGGCGGAGATCTTTGGGAACCCGTTCGGCCCGTTTATTACGGATTTGGTCGTCTTTTACCCGTTCGTCGCGTTGTCGGTTGTTTGTGCGCGGGACCTTGTTCAGCGCGGTCTTGGGCTTGATCGGTATGGCGTTATGGCGACTGACCATGCTCCGTTTCTTGGTCTCTACGTGGTCTATTGCTACGGGGAGCGGCTTGTTAATGCGTTTCTGTCGAGGTTTCTGGGTTCTGCCTTTTTCCTCTTCTCGCGGGCGGGTTTGCAGTTGTTCATTGCGATTCTGTATGCGGTGGCTATCCCGACCAAGTTGCTCGTGCTCGCTATTCCGTCGCTTATCTTCTCGCTGTTCTTCAATGTGCACATGCCGCTGGGTCATGCGACGAGGTCGCTCAATTCCTCGCTCCAGGTTGAGGGCTTCTCCCTGCTGGCCCGCCAGGATTCGGTGACCGGGTACATCTCCGTGCTGGAGAATATCGAAGATAACTACAGGATTATGAGATGCGATCATAGTCTCCTCGGTGGTCAATGGACGGAGATTGAAAACCACCATCATCCCTCGGTCAAGGAACCCGTGTACGCGGTCTTCACCATGCTCGAAGCCGTTCGACTGGTTGAAACCGAGCAGGGCGGTCCTCGTCCGGATATCAGCAGTAATGCACTTGTGATGTATGTTTCACTTTCCTTCCTTCCTCCCCTTCCCCTTTACAAATGAGAGTCGTCAAAACTGACTGGTTATAGCGGACTCGGAGCCGGCACCACACCAACCGCACTAATAAACCACGGCGTCAAAACGACCATTGTCGAAATCGACCCCGTGGTCCACCAGTTCGCTCTCGACTACTTCCACCTCCCACCAAATCACATCGCAGCCATCGAGGACGCCACGCAGTTCGTCAAACGGTCTAAGCAATCCTCCGCCCAGTACGACTATATCGTCCACGACGTTTTCACCGGCGGTGCTGAACCGTTGCCGCTTTTCTCGATCGAGTTCTTTAGAGATTTGCATTCACTCCTTAAACCTGATGGGGTTATTGCTATTGTAGGTTTATTCCAAGTTATCAATACGAAAAAGTGCCACCTTAACTAATGAATTAACCAAACCAGAACTACGCCGGCGACATAACCCTCTACCCAGCCGGTCTAATAATCCGCACAATCCTCTCCATCTTCAACCCCAACTACGATAACCCCACTAACAATCCCCAAAACTGCCGCATCTTCCGCGAAGCCGCCCCAACATCCCCGATCAACCCCAACTTCACAAACATGGTCATCTTCTGCAAAAAGCCCGCCAGCTCCGGCACGACGACCACACCCCTCCGCTTCCGCGAGCCCGTCGCAGCCGACTATCTCGGCTCGGGAACGCGCCAGACGCACCTCGTGCCGCAGGCGCGGGATGAGATTGACACAGCGGTGTTTCGGGAGGTTCCGAGTGGCGGGGTCGAGGTGCTTGAGGAGAAGGGGTTTGAGAGGCTTGCGGCGTTTAGGGATCAGGGGGCTATGATGCATTGGAGGATTATGAGGGGAGTTTTGCCGGGGCATGTTTGGGGGAATTGGTGATTGATTGGTTGGTTCTGTCTTGTTGGTTCGTTGGTTGACTGTAGACGGAGACTGTATAACTAACTAACTAATTATTCTGGTGAGAATGTTCACCATTGGTATCATATCATATCTATTGATTGTTTAATCTCAGAAGGTCATGTTGCTCTTGAGCTTCAAATGTTAAGCCAGAGACATGGAATATCCCACGGACAAAACGAAACCAACATAAAGAACAGGAGTACATGTAATCGACTGCAACTCACAAGGCAAACATAGGCAAAGAGAACGGAAAGGAGAAAAACATCAATCTGTCTAATTTCATCATCTTCATCTTCATTTTCTTTCCAACTCTTGAGAAAAAGGGAACAACATAGGAAAACGTTGAGCTGTCAACGATATGATAACCCGGGTATGAACGACTATCTCACAAATCAACCAACAATGGCTTGCAAGAAAAGTAGAATAAGATACAGTCGAAAGATAATAAACAAAACCTAGAAACAAACAAACAAACAAACCACGCTATGGCGAAAACGAGCCCGCTGGCAGGCAGACAGACAGAGAGATAACAACCGTGAATGGAACGAGCAATCGAGTAATGAGTTGCGGTAGGCCTATACAACAACCAAGGAAAGGGAAGAAAGATGACGATGACGAAGAGAAGCAAAAGAAGAATTATGTTGTTATGAAGAAGGACTCCCCCGAGAAGTATTACCACCGGGTTTCTTAACAAGACCAGCAAAGAAGTTCGCCAGGGCTTGGTTATGCGCCTTCTCGTCGCCGGCGGAGGCGGATATCGTTTCTTTCCTCTGAGCTCGGCTCGCGGCTTGACTCTCCTGTTCACATATGGTCAGAGTGGTATCAAACCAAACATTGGGAATGGCCGATAGTGATAACTCACCTTAAGCTTCCTCAGCATATCATCCGCATCAACCTGAATCCCGCCCATATTAAACTGCACCGGTCCGATATGCTCATTGACCCGACTATTATCCTCCAAAGGCGCCATTTCCATCTTTGGCCCTGCGCCGGACGCGCGATCCCGTTCATCCTCGGCCTTGAGCTCCTCCAGAATCCCCTGCTGTCCCGACAGGAAGGTCTGCATGTCCGACGACTCCACTTCGACCCTGTCTTCGTTCTGCTGCCCACCGGGCCGTGGGAGTGATGTGTTCCGCTTGGGGTCTTTGATTGTGTTTTCGTACATCTTGACTGCGCTGGTTTCTTCGCCGGTTGTCTCTGATTGGGCGTCTTCTGCTGGCCTGTCGAAGAGGGGTTCTGGGGGGTCTTGGATTTCGATGGACCAGGCTGTCGATACTCCCTCTAGGTCGTATCCTTCTGTGAGGATTCGGATTTTGCCCCATGAGTCCCAGTTTGAGGGTATGAGGATCCTGTCTCGGTCGATGTAATTAGGCTTGAATGACTGTCTTCTCAGGAGTGAATGTATCCCAAGTGACGAATGTATGAGGCCTTGCAACGAGTTCGAGAGGTACGGAGCGGTGTAGATAAGTGATGCGCCATCTGTCGTCGGTCAGTATCAGCGTATAACCAAGTAAATGCCTCGTTAGCCCATACGTTTAAGGAGAACGGTTCTCATAGTTTGGAGTATGAAGTCAAAGTCCCCTTCACCCCAGCCATGATCTCTCTCCAGTTTCTCCATCTTGTCGGACTGTCCAGAAACCTATTAGCAACATGATCAAAGGATGACGATAGAGTACATACCCCCTGACAAACAACACACATAGGAACACCCAATCCTTCATCCCACTCCCCAGGACCCAAGGGTATAGTAGCCGGTCCGCCGGAGCCCGCCAGCCCTCCCGCACCAGCAGAAGAAGCAGGATCCAGACCCCTCCTCCGGTCCCGCCAATCAACCATAATCTCTTCCATTACTATCTTCGTCTCGTCGTCCAGCGAGATGAGAACGCTTCGCAGAAACCGGACCCATTCTCTTACCCGTCTAACCCACGTCCAAGGATCCGACCAGTCTAGTAAGATAACTACCAGCGTCTCGGGGATAGATTGCGGCGTCAGGAGTGGTTTGAGGAGCGGCGCAAAAGATAGGGAGGGTTCGGAGAGGAGGTAAGCAGAAAGACGCGCCAGGATATCTATAGCAAAGCGAAACACAATGAATACACGGTCCTGCAAATAGAAACAACGTAGAGAGAAAAACAGAATTACCATCGTGATCAGCATCCAGCACGTCTTGGTACGTATATCCCAAAGCGAACTGGTTGGCAATGGGCGGCACTCTGCCTTTCTTCCTTTCATTCGGTAGACCTGGTCCTGAGTCGTCTGCGGAAAGCGTTTCTAGGAATTCCCTCTGACTCTCCGGCGAGCCTCCTGAACAGACGGAAAAGAGTAAGGAACATCAGCAGGCAGTCCACACCAGCGACACCGAAAATCCACCAAAGAACAGCATATCAAGCAGCAACAAAACGGACCTAGCACCAGCAGGTTCTTTTCGGGCAATCGCTTCCCATGCGCGACACTGTCCAGCATCGACGACCAGATGTTATTGCTCTTCTTGGCTCCATCTTTGCTCGACGGTCGACTATTGTTGGTACTGTTGTTGGTGGTGGTGTTGTGGATGCTGTTGGTTCCGGCTGCGAATCTTGAGAAGGTTGACATGGTTTCTCTTGCTTTTTTCTCTATTCAATTCGGATTCCACCATTCATTCAGAGCTATCAACCTGCGTCAATCATTCCTGGAGATGTCTGTTCTCTCTGCGAATGCGAGTTCTCCTTTCTCGGATCTGGTGAGCGATGGGCGTGTTTGGGTGGTTTATTTCGGATATTCGAGGGAAATTAAGCCGTAGCTAGCGGAATATAGTAGCGTATCAGGGGAATGGAAGAGGCTTCATAGAATACTAGTAGACTGTCGTTGTTGTTGTTGTTGTTGGAGGTCTCGTATTCAGATTGAGTGGATACGATGGTTTGCAGTTAAATACTATTGCGGACCCCGTGATATCAGGTGTTTTTCTATTCTTCTTCCTTTATTCTCCCATAAAGAAACACATATTCCTTAGAGAAATATCAACCATGAACAACGTCCGCCAAATCCAATCCCTCAACAAGCGCGAACTAGAGCATGCAATGTACGTCCTCCAAAACACCCCCCAAAAGACACGACACCACTATCTAACCACCATCTAGACCCCCCGAAGCATCCTGGCACGCAGACTACCGCGACACAGCCTACATCTACGCCGGCGGCTTCCCCTACGACCTCTCAGAAGGCGACATTGTGACCATATTCTCCCAATTCGGGGAACCCGTGCACATAAACTTAGTGCGGGACAAAGAAACGGGCAAAAGCCGGGGTTTCGCCTTCCTGAAGTACGAGGACCAGAGGAGCACCGATCTGGCGGTGGATAATCTCTGCGGGGCGACGGTTCTGGGGCGCGTGTTGAGGGTCGATCATGTGAGGTATAAGCGGAGGGAGGATGAGGGGGAGGAGGATAATGTTGCGCGGTTGTTGGGGAAGGCGACGATGATGGGGGGAAGGGGGGAGGAGGATGGGGAGGAAGGTGAGAGTGAGGGTGAGGGTGAGGGTGAGGGGAGAAAGAGAAGACGGAGGGAGAGGAAAGGAGAGGAGCCGAGACGGCCGGTTTTGAAAGAGGAGGTGGAGCTTGAGAAGTTGATACGGATGCATGATGACGAAGATCCGATGAAGGAGTTTCTCGTTGAGGAGAAGAGGGAGGATGTTGCTCGGGCGGTGGAGGCATGGGAGAGCGAACAGAAGAAGAGGTCGCGACGGCCGGAGGATAGTGGTGAAAGGTCTAGTCGGCACCATCGCCATCATCGTCACCATCATCATCGGAGGCATCGAGGACATGGGTCGCGTTCTCGCGAAAGAAGGCATCGGGAAGTCCGGTCGTCTTCTAGAGAACCGAGATCCCACAGAGACAGGTCATTATCAAGGGAAAGGCCCTACAGATCTCCGAGAAGGTCCAGATCGCCGAGACGGTCACGATCACCTCGAAGACACCGTGAACACCGTCGATGATGGTCTGCATACATGCCATTACTGTGCTCTATCAATCTATCTATCTATTGCAACGCTCTGCTGGAGATCCACCTGCAGGCCACGAAAGCTCGAACGGCTATTCTTCTCGGTCAAGTGGCATTCTGGACGAGTGGCCTGGCATGGCTGGAGGTCAATCCCAGCTGAATTAGCAGTCCGTCTTTCTGCCTTACTTTCGGTAAGACAAAGCAGCCAACACCGACCAGGTTTCTTCCATGTTGGACGGATTAAAAGCAGTGCAGCGACACTGCATAAGACCACCTTTCACGGCAGCGAGCGTATGTGGTCCCTAAAGAAGTGCTCTTAGATAGAGACTGAATGTTAATACCTTTCCTACCTCTCGTTTCTCCTCAGAGATGCTCCCTCAGCCAGCACCCAAATATCGCTTCCAACCATCCCTAACACAATATCGCCTCCCCTCGTCTCCTTCACGAATAACGAACTTCTCCCAGCGCGAATCCTTCCCTGCGCCAATAACAAGAATGGTCTGTTCATCCGACCATCCGATTACGCCTTTCTGCGGTCGTCCGAATGCTGTCCCGAAAGGTGGGGCATAAAGGGAGCCCGGAGTTGTCTCGTCACCGATTTCAAATGGAGCACTAGCAAACGAATAGACATCCGAGAAGACTCGTGGAAGCAATGGTATCTTTCCAAGAATGCCCCATTTCTGGCTGGCCGCTTCCTCGGGTGGCGAGGACGGCGACTGGCTGCGGCGTGACAAGTGACGCGGATGGGGCAGGTCGAAGATATGGAGTGTAGACTTATCAGAGGTCACGGCGAGTAGAGTATTTGAAGGCGAAATGCCTAGTGAGAATATCACGGCATGGTCCACCCCTCGTCGTAACTCTGCGATTTTTGCACAATTACTTGCAGAGAACACTCGTATTAGGGTTCCCTGAGAACAGAACAAGTAATGTGAAGCGTTCAGTCATCTCGCAATCCTACTAGATAAGAAACGAAGAAAAATAACCTACCGATTCACTCGCAGTAGCCAGTACCTCCCCGTCAGGACTCAGGGTCATAGCCCGTAGGGGGGTACTGTGAGCCGGTAAAATACTGACGTTGCCAGTTTCTAGCTCGACCATCTGAATCTGTCCTGGAGATCGACCGGGAAAAGCAAGCAGCTTCTGCCCCAAACAAGCAAGTCCCAGGGGGTTGTCTGTAGTTTCAAAAACAGCGAGTTTCTGCGGAGGAAGGGAGAAAGCAAAGATGTGAATGCTATTCAGCAAGACAACCACAATGCGCGACTTCGTCAGACGAACCCCAAATACGGAGGTGCGAAATTCGAGGGTGATGACGGCTTTCTGCTTGGCGTCGTCCCAGATGACCAGCTTTGCAAAGGGGAGTTTGGAGGATGAGCACTAACATCGATACCGGCGATGCAATGGCAGTTATGACAGCATGCGTACCTTGTTCTGGGCAAACTTGGGTTGCTTCCCTCCGCCGACGATGGCAAGATAGTTGGACTGGCCGAGCATTTCCACAACACCAATGCCAGCGGTGAAGTCTATGCCGCATAGCGCCTTCATTCAGCCTTTAACCCTAAACGAAGCAGGACAGGAGAAAACACAATTGACGTACCCCTGGATACCTTCAATTCACATGGATTGGAGTTGAACACTGAAACCAAGCATTAGCAAGGCTGCCATAGTACATAAGGGAAGTTGGGACACTCCACATACCACAAAACCCGGTATCCAAGCCAACGGAAAAGCAAGAACTGTCATGGTTGAAGGTGGCAGACAAGGAATAAGGGCCACCGGATTCATCTATGGGTTGCCGGGTGTTCATTATGGTGGATGCGAGTAGTAGTAGTGTAGTTGCAGTAGGAACAATCCGCCGCGGATGATGACAGCGGCATGGAGGCTTACATTTACAAAAGGCAACTCACCATACAGCGACTTACAAGGCAGCTTGAAACTTTGACCGACAGCTTCTTGAAGGCATAAACAGCGATGATGATGATGATGAAGGATGAACGGGAGGAGACGAAGTCATAGTTGATGCCTTGCACGTGATCCCGTTGATGCCTCAGTGACCGGCATCAACGCACGTGACCGAATTAGCACACGTGACCGGCATCAAGGCATCAACGACACCTCAGGCAGCAAGCGAGCTCCCCCCTAAACTAACATCATTTCGTTTCAGGAGAGAGCATCCTCAACGCCTTTCTTTCTCTCTCTAACTATCTTCATCCTCCTCTCTTCTTCCTCTGCTCTGCTGCACGCTTGTCTCTTGCTATCCTCTCAATTCCTGCAAATCAGAAATCTTCACATCTACAGCGCCAATGGCTTCATCAAGCGCGGTATGTTTGTTTATCGATCCCCAAGTCTAACCCCCTTTCCTGCTCCCATCGGAGGAGCTGCGACTATACACCATACACCTACCTACCAATCCCCAAGGAGGAAATTGGCCTCCCTCTCCCCCTATATCACTGTTGATTTTGGTTGATTTCCCTCTTGTATGCTTTCAATTACGCGAAATTCTGACTCGTATATGACCGTTTTGCCCGGTTCTCATTCAGCTGCGCCGAAAGAAGAATGTCAAGAAGGGAGTCCAGTTCTGTTTAATGGTCTGTGGTGCTAGTGGTACTGGTATGTATCTGCACTATTTTGTAGTAGACTTGCTTATTGCTTTTGCTCATTCTAATCCTCTTTTCCAACAGGCCGAACAACCTTCGTCAACACATTGTGCAACAAGAAAGTCCTCCAGGGCAAAGATGCGGATGATGCCGCCAATGCTCACATCGAGGAAGGTGTTGGCATCAAGCCTGTTACAGTCGGTTAGTTGGCTCGTCTCCGATGTTTGCATGTGTACACGCCTTGGCAAACGTCGCGGCTAATTCTGCGAATGAAGAGCTCGAGTTGGACGATGAAGGCACTAGGGTCTCCCTGACTATTGTTGACACTCCGGGCTTCGGCGACCAGATTGATAATGAAGCAAGGTATGTGATCATTGCTTGTCTGCACGTCCGCATGTATGTAGCTGACGGCTTCTGTAGCTTCTCCGAGATTGTCGGCTACCTCGAACGCCAATACGATGATATCCTCGCGGAAGAGTCGCGAATCAAGCGAAACCCGAGATTTAGGGATAACCGTGTGCACGTCCTTTTGTATTTCATCACACCCACTGGCCACGGCTTGCGTGAGCTCGACATCGAACTGATGAAGCGCCTCTCGCCTCGTGTCAATGTCATCCCCGTAATCGGAAAGGCCGATTCCCTCACTCCTTCAGAACTTGCCGACTCGAAGAAGCTAATTATGGAGGATATCGAGCACTACCGCATTCCCGTCTACAACTTCCCTTACGACATTGAAGAGGATGACGAGGATACCGTTGAAGAGAACGCGGAGCTGCGTGGTTTGATGCCTTTCGCCATTGTTGGTTCTGAGGACTTTGTGGATATCGGTGGGAAGCAAATAAGAGCCAGGCAATATCCTTGGGGTACTGTGGAAGTGGAGAACCCCCGTCACTCCGATTTCCTGGCCATCCGAAGCGCACTCCTCCACAGCCATCTTGCGGATCTGAAGGAAATTACTCACGACTTCCTCTACGAGAATTACCGTACCGAGAAACTTTCAAGAAGCGTTGATCCTCCTTCGTACGTTGCGCTTTTTATTTATACATCTCCCTTGGGTTATTGCTAACAAATATAACAGTGGTCCCGAATCTTCAATGAATCCTGAAGACTTAGCAAACCAATCCGTGCGCTTGAAGGAGGACCAGCTCCGTCGCGAGGAGGACAAACTTAAGGAGGCCGAACTCAAGGTACAACGTGACATTGCCGAGAAGCGGCAGGAGTTGTTGGCTCGTGAGAGCCAGCTCAGGGAGATTGAGGCTCGTATGGCGCGTGAAGCCAGCCAGGCAGGCCAGGATGCCAACGGCGATTCCTAAAGATACCCTGTTTAACAACCGGTTCTTTCCAATGGGACACGGTTTGATACCGTTTTTTTTTTTTTTTTTTTTTTTTTTTTTTTCTAACATAATGGAAGATTGCAGCTGCAGCACCAAAGGTAGAAACAGACTGGTGGGGCCTAATATTGACCGATAATTTACATTAATAGTATCCGAAGGGGAGAGAGAGAGGGAAGAAAAGGAAACCGCAATGCAATGCTCTTCGATTACTGGCACCGGACCTTCTATGTTTCCTCCCTTTTGTAGAGAAAGGGATCGATTGGGAGGAGCCTCTCTCTCTCTCTCCCTTTTATTTCTTATCTTCTTTTTCGTCTTTTCTTCGTCTCATATATCCTGTTCGTGTCTGCTTCTTCCGTTACTTCCTGCCGAGCGCTTTTGTTTTCTTCTTTTCTCTAATGTTTCTTTTTGGTATCCGTGTCGTGTCGTGTCGGGCGGGCCAAGGATAGCAGCCTTTTAATCACTGCGAAGTTATTACTGTACCTCTCACGCAACGCCAGTTAGTTTCTTTTGTCGTTTCTGCTTCGTTTTCTCCGTTTCTGTTTCTGTTTCTGCTTTGCTTTTCTGTTACAACAGATAGATACCTGTCGTGAGTATGTATGTATTTCGAAAAAGGCTTCAAGTATGTTCGGTTCGGTTCGAGTATTTGTACTGTACATCTATTCATACCAGCACTGTATCTTTCCCAGTATCGATTCGTTCCTATGAAATGGATGATATAGACTTGTAACACCAATGATGACTAGACAGGGCTGGTAATTGATGCTGGACTATTGATCAATAATATGACAGTAACATCAATAGAGAAGAAAACCAGAAAACATGTGGTATTGGCGCTTTCAATGGTACATTGAGAGGAACAGAGAACAGAGAACATAACAAGACGACATATAGATCAACCTGAAACAAACAAACAGAATGGAATGGACAATGCGCATACACCGTAGCTTGGACGGATAGGTAAATAGATAGAAAGCAGGCAGGCAGGCAAGCAAGCAAGGGTAAAGGGAGGAACAACAACGACATCAACAACCAAAAACCAAAAAGGAAGAAATAAATAATAAATAAATAAAAAAAGCCCGATTATGAAAGAAGATGCTTGCGACATAGATATCAACCAAATCAAAATCAAGACACCCACAAAACGAAAAACACAGGGGATAAGGGTAAGGTTAAACCAATAATAAATGATGAAAAGAGATGAGAAAAGAAAAGAAAAAGAAAATAAACTGATAGATCATGACTATTTATTCGTATCGTTCACTCCTGGCAAAAATAAATTTCGGAAGCGAAACTGCTTAATTTTGCGGTTTGTTCCAGAAATCCAAACTGGCTACGACGTCGTGTCCCGTCTCGCCTTCATATGCATACAGAATCTGGATGAAGTCAGTATTTCCTCAAAAGAAAATGGGCAAGTAGATAAATGGATTAACCCACCTCTCTCGTCGACGAATGAAGCATGCGAATATTCTTCCCAGTCATGACGTGGATCAACTCGCTCGTCTCAATATGCCTGATCTCTATAAAGTTCGGCTCAAACGCAAGTATGTACGGGTAGGACAGGGCGAATGCGTTGGGATTCCCCTCCCAGCTGATCTTCCAGTCGGAGCGCGCTCGCCAGCCGTTGCGGTTGACGAAGAAGGAGAAATCGCTGTAGTTGAGGAGGAATTCTCCGTTCAGGCGTTCGATGTGGATGGGTTTGACGTTTTCTCTCCGCGCGACGAAGTCGAGGGACGTGTCGGCTTGGTCCAGCAGGGACTGTGTCTCGGTGGTTTCCAGACTGACGACTTCGAAACCGCGGGAGCAGCCGACGCAGAGAGTTGAGCGGAGGAAGTGAATCGAGGAGGATTCAGCAGGTATGTAGTATTCCTAGGAAAAAACAATTAACATCTTGACCCAGGAAATGTGAAGGAGGATTCTCACCTTGAAAGGCTTGAGCGTGTCTTGGCCACTTTGGAACATCTTACTGACGGCTGACTTCTTCTTTCCCTTGGCCAAGTGATCCATCGGCTCATAAACCTTGATGGTAGTCGAAAGGGTAGAAGTCTTGACAGAACAAACCAAGTGACGACCGAGTCCGATACCAGCCTTGAAGAAGTTTGCATGGCCTTGAATTTTTTTGGGCTTCTTGCTTTGAGAGTTCTGCCCATCAGGCACTTCGAGAACATCCAACGGAAAAGAGACGAGGGTCTTGTTTGATAGAACCAGGAGTAATTGATACTCTTCGAGCGTGTCTATCTGCGTGACTTGACTGATATCGAGGACTCTCCTCGGTCTCGCAGACTTATCCTTGGGCCATCGATCCGATATGTAAATGCCACTGTCTGTGCCGTAGACCAGTTTCCTGCCACCATCTAATAACCAAAGTAAGCACAATGTCTTCAGAAGAGTCGAAAAATATAATGCAACATACCGACTGGAACAAGACAATTAACCCGATTGATCGACGTAAAGTAATTGTTGCAAAGAACCGTCTTATTGTAGAAATTGCTGTTTCGTTCTCTCAATTTCCGCTGCTGTTCTTCCACAAGTTCGATAAATTTCTTCCTCTGCACCGGTGACGTGGCATATAGTGTCTGTTCGTAACCACCCTTGCCAAGATGTTTGAATGTAATGGGCAGCTCTTTCGAGTTAGGATTGTTACCGGGAAGTAAACTCGCTGACGGTCTCTTGGGGAGTCCGAGCCTCGGGATCACTTCATCCATCTGGGTTATGACGAGGAGTTCGAGGGGGATAGGTTTTCTGTACACTCGGTATTCCTCCCGCTTGTTGATGACTTTAATCCTAACCAGTAGCACGGCATGATCGAAAAGATAGGCAGTGACCTCGGAGGTATCGGTAGGAGTTTTCTTGAAGGACATCTTTGAGAGCATCTGGCGATTCTCTTCCGTAAGTTTAAGGTCGACATAGTCACCCGGAGCGAACTTCAGGGACCCGTTCAGTTGCACGAGGTTGAAATGGTTCTCGGACTTTCCACTCTCTGCATTGACTCGCGATAGAAAATCCTTGATCAAACCAATAGCCTTGGGAATTTCTTCCTTGTCGGGACTCTCCTCCTTGGTGTACTTCAGAACCTGCCCTAGGAGAAGTGGATATCGTGCAAGGCGAGTGGTAGGTTTCGTCAGATACCCGTTCAACTCCAACTTTCGTGACTCCTTGAGGCGTTCTACTTCTTCCACGAATTTCGCAAACGGCGGGTTTGCCGCCTTTTCTTTCTCGAATTCGTATCTCCCGTAGAGTTGGTTGGCGCCGTACCTAATAAAAGGGTCGAAGCGGGGTGCATGCATCAAGAAAATGTCGCCAATCCTCTTCACGACGTGATTCTCCTTTTGTCTTGTGTTTAGGGACTCACATAGACCACTGTTGACCTTTAGAACCTCCAAGCAGTTACCAAAGACCGTTCGAATGAATTTCTCCCGACGATGCTCCGGAATGGGCGATGGATTCGAGTTCCCGGTAGTTGTTCGTAGAGGCCTCATCCAAAAGTCGCGCAGATATTCCAAGTCCTTGACGAAGTCACGCTCAGTGTACATGATTTCGAATATAATCTCCTGGCGCTTCTTCTCCTTGTCGTCGACGGTGTCCGAAACCTCTTTCGGAACCATGTTAATCCATAATTTCTGGTTGTCATCGTCGTCGTCATCGATGTGTAAACTGCCCTTGGAGGCAGTGGACCGCAGAATTGGTTGAGGCTTGAGATTCAGTCGTGCCTGTTGTTCAAGTCTCCTGGGACAAGCAATTGAGTAGCAGAGGCTATCGCGTGTGCAGGTTGGCGAATAGCATTCGGTCAGAAGCGTAAACACCCCGTTGACTTCTGAGCTTGGAGTCTCCTCTCCCATCGTCTCCTTGAACTGGTAGATCTCACCCGGAGCATCGCGCAGACGATGGTCATAAGTGACATCGTGAAAGAATTTCTGCGCATCGAGCGCACGGCCTACTAGGAGAGCCAGGTTCCGGTCGCTAGTTCTGACGATGTAACCAATCAGGTCGACAGCTTCAGCGCCTGAAAACGCATTCTGATACGACAAGCCGTTCTTCTGTCGTTCTCCAACCTGTATCCTCTCACGGAATAAGTCTGCAACGCGCGACAGCAGTGCAGGATAGACGTTTGGACCTTTGCCGCGTCGCGTGCTGCGGTGGGCGATTGGAGGGTGAGCGTTAGGGTGAGCGTTAGGGTGACCGTTGGGAGCGGGACCGGGACCGGGACCGTTAGGCAGACCATTAGGCTGACTACTAGGCTTGGGAACAGCAGTCTGGCTCTGGATGCTCATGGTGCGATCGCCGACAACCGTAGAGGCCATGGACATAGTCCGAGAGTTGGTTGAACCGTCGCTTGGCGGTCGCGAATTTGGAAACCCATTGGGAGCAGCAGCATTGGCAGCATTATGATCCGAATCGATTTTCCCAGCCAAAGGACTCTCGGAAGCGGTCGGGGGCCTTCTGCTTGGGATGACTCTTCCGGTACTGGTAGTTGGAGAAAAATTCCGATTTCCCGAGTACGAAGTCATGGACATTGAGCGCTCATTTGAATTTTTCTCCGGCACGACCCTCCCTAGCATGGTCCTTGGAGCAGGAGCAGGAGAATGGTATTGTTGATGACGGAAAGCAGTGGCGGAAGTGTGATTGAAGGCATTGGGCGGGGGAGGAGGAGGGAAGGATGGGGGAGTGACACCCCTTGCCAGGGATCTGGATCTGGAGCCATCGGAGTTCATGGCGGGGGGAGGCATTGGGCGCATGTAACCGTTGGGATCCGCGTAGTGAGGAGCGGGAATGGGGGGTCTGGAGTCGAGTCGCTGGGGTTGGGGGTATGCAGAGCGCTGGTAGGGACGGGGGATGACTTGAGGGGGATGGTGAGAGGAGGAGGACATGGTAGTGGCGGCGCCGCCGTGCCATGGCTGGTAATTGGCATTGGGCATGTAACCGTTGGGGGGCATAGGACGGGGTTGTTGAGGGGGGATCCTCTGGATGGGAGGACGCGGGACGTTGGCGGACATGGTGTGGGCGCGGTCGTAAGAGAATTGAGGGACCTGGGAGGTCATGGTCTGGGAGCGTCCAGGGGGAGGGGATTCACCGAAGATCTCGGAAAAGGCAGCATCTCGTTGGAAGGGGGCGGCGGCATGGACGTGAGGACTAGGCCGGTAGTAGCGGCCATACTGGCCCCCTAGATCTGCCATTTCTTTTTTTCTTTCCTTTTCCTTTCCTTTTTTATGCCGAGAGTGAGAGAGAAGGAGAGAGTAGAAGGAGGAAAAGGGAAGAAAAATAGCAAAAAATATAAGAAAAAATAGAAAAAAAAAAGAAAACTCTCAGGAAAAGGCTAGGAATAGAAAACTACTTTTCATTCCCAAGAAAAAGAAGAAGAAGCATCGGAACAGTCAGTCGGAGAGAGAGAGAATGTCTGGAGATCGTGGAGAAAAGGAGAGAGAGTAGTATAGTAGTAGGAGTAGGAGTAAGTAATAAGAGTTTCCTTCACAGCGCCAGAAGAAGCCTCGAGCGCAGAAGCAATCCAGGCCTGGAAGTCATTTCTTTTCTTTTTTCTTTTCTTTTTCTTAGTAGTAGTTATAGTAGTAAAGAGAATAGGAATAAAAGAATAGAAAAAGAAGTGAAAGAATCCTTCTACGGCGGTCCGGGAGTGCCTTTGACGCCGTTCTTCCTGCAATTCTCCGTTGCCTTTTTCCTTATATCTTCTACCATATATCACTACTATACTACTATACTACTATACTACAACATGGCCGAGAGTGAGCTGGCTCCCAAATTCGCTCCGTTCTTCTCCTTTGTAAGTATCTCTTCTTCTGTCTTTCTGTTGTTCTATGGCTGACCGAGTATCAGGCTGGAGTTGCTGCCGCCGTGAGTTCCCTGCATCATCTATATCCTATGGTATAAGACTCTAAAACTAATGCTAATGCCTCAAAGATGATCTTCGGGTGTATGTTCTCTTGACTACGGCTTCTACTAGACGGCGACTTACTCTATCGCAGCGTTGGGGGCCGCATATGGAACGGCAAAGTCGGGCATTGGTATCTCGGGTGTTGGCACTTTTAGACCAGACTTGATCATGAAGGCAAGAAATATTACCTTGCCAGTGCCAGTGCCAGTGACTAACAAAAGATTCAGTCCTTGATTCCCGTTGTCATGTCCGGTATCATTGCTGTCTACGGCCTGGTCATTGGCGTTCTCATCTCTTCCGATGTCTCTCCCTCCAAGAATATGAGCTTGTTCACGTATGTTCATCCGGATTCTTACTTGAACTTGCGGACTGATTTTTGTTCAGAGGATTCATGCATCTCGCCGCTGGTCTCTCGGTTGGTTTTGCTGGTGTAGCTGCTGGTTATGCTATTGGGATCGTGGGAGATGCGGTGAGTATCTCAGCCGCTGTCCATGTCTGATTTCGCCTACTGACACTATAAGGGTGTCCGCTCTTACATGCAACAATCACGCGTCTACGTTGGAATGATTCTCATCTTGATTTTCGGAGAGGTACTTGGGCTATACGGGTATGGAGGCATGCTCCTTGTCATGGTGAGATCTTTGCTAACCTGCAGCAGTCTCATTGTTGGTCTTATTCTTCAGTCCAAGAGTTGATATGAACATACATACTATACTCATAGCATGAACACTTCGAGGCTTCATCCTGTAAGAGTCTTCAGAGAATATAAAGAGAATAAAAGTAGCGAATGTGATATCCTCTAAGAAAAAACCTCCCCGCAGTTCCGCTCCTAAGCCTCCTATCATTCCCATTCTCCATTCCCATTCACCGTCGGTTCAAATTGACCTGTCAAAGAAAATAATCTCCATCTCTTTCATAATTCATCCTATCCTCCCTTAAGCCTCGAGAAATGCCCTCTTGCCGTCCCAATGGCTACAGGAACCATCCAACGCTTAATACATGACAACCTACAGGATTCCCGAGGTTCGGAGAACTGCCCCGACGACAACAACTTAGAACCTCCTCTATCCTCATCAGCCCCCGCACGACCATCCCATCATCGCCCTGGGAATCCTTTCGTGATAACTAGTCATTTCGCGCAGGAACAAGAAGACAGACGACAAGCCCAGTCGCGACAATCTCAGAGACTTCAGCATCTACAACTTACCAGGACGCTTGGGACTGGTAAGCGGCAATCAGTCTTCAAACTACTTCAATCTACTGCGAGACGAGCATTCATTAAGTGAACCTGTTCTCATCTAGGTACCTTTGCCCGCGTATGGTTAGCGAGACCAAAAGATCGCAGTGGTGATGGGCAAAACCAAGTCTATGCGTTGAAGATTCTCCGCAAAGCCGATGGTGAGGGTTATGGAAGTTTGCTGGTTCCTACCAAAAAGCAGAGCATGCTAATGCGGTGCTTCTATCTCCTTTTCAGTGATTAGACTGAAGCAGGTCGAACATGTGCGCAATGAACGGAGGACGCTTGCCGCTGTTACGGGACATCCGTTTACGATGGCTTTGATAGAGTCCTTTTCGGATGAACAATGTCTATACTTGTTGGTACGGATCCTATCATCATTGTTGCTGTTGTCATTGCCAGACATGCATAAGAAGAAAGAAAAGAACAATCCACTGCGCTATCCTGTCGGGTTGTATTCTAACACATCCTAGCTGGATTTCTGCCCTGGAGGCGAAATATTCAGCTATCTACGACGAGCACGACGATTCAACGAACCAACCACCAAATTCTACGCCGCCGAAATAGCCCTCACCATCGAATACCTCCACAACACCCTCGGCATCGCCTACCGCGACCTCAAACCCGAAAACATCCTCCTCGACGCCGACGGCCACATCCGCCTCGTCGACTTCGGCTTCGCCAAACAAGTCAGCAACCCCGACAAATCCTGGCTCACCTTCACCCTCTGCGGCACCCCGGAATACCTCGCCCCCGAGGTCATCCAGAACACCGGCCACGGCCTCGCCGTCGACTGGTGGGCGCTCGGCATCCTCATCTACGAATTCCTCGTCGGCCAACCCCCCTTCTGGGACCAGAATCCGATGCGCATCTACGAGCAGATCGTCCAGGGCCGTCTGCGCTTTCACCCCGTCATGTCCTTCGCGGCCCGCAATATCGTCTCGGCGCTGTGTAAGAATAATCCCACCGAGCGGCTCGGGTATATCTCGGGTGGGTCGGCGAGGATCAAGATTCACCCGTTCTTCGAGGGCGTTTGTTGGGAGGATCTCTATTATCGTCGCGTTAAGGGGCCCATTATCCCCAGGGTTGATCATCCCGCCGATACGGGCAATTTCGAGCAGTATCCTCCCCCTCCGGATCCTAGGAGTCTTAGTCCGTATACGGATGATATGAAGCAGAAATATGAGGCTCTGTTTAGTGAGTTTTGATTACTGGGTACGGAGTATGATACTGACAGGACTGGTCCTTTTCTTTTCTTTTCTTTCTCGAATTGACGAGCATATGATCCATCACCATCATATATAATTCTTCCTTTTTGATTTAACCGCCGCTGCTAATACTATCTACCTTCAACCTATGAACTACCTATATATATATACGGATTACATACATACGAGATTCATGACTTTCAACCGATACTCGTCACCCTCGCACTGCACTTTTGGATTCTTAACAACTGATTCTGTTGAATATTCTGCTCCTCTTGTCGTCTAGTCTACTTACTCCCTTTTGCATTCGCTCATTGATATTTGATAATGCTACATACCTCTATGTTATCATCGAGTGTTCCTTGCTATTCGCATAATCATTTCATTTGACATCTATCAATCATTCGATACTGAGATATTTATATTCCATGTCTAATGTTGTCTTCTGTCAATCGTCAGTTAGGTAATGTGTAATCTCGCAATATTGATCAACGTCAATGCGCTTTCTTCCAGATTTGGTCCTATAAGCATGACGATTATTCGAACAAAGAATACTTCAATGTTCTACCAGCAGTTGACATATGTATGCATTCGATGTGTCTTATGATATATATATACCGGCCTATGTGTCATAGATATCCCTTTGAGAAGTCGAGTTGACGCTGGCGCATGACAGCCAAGGTCAATTGATCCTCAAGTTGCTATTATTATCGATGCCGAGCTACATCTAGATCCTGTCACTCACGACACATACATACAATGCACGCAGCAGGATTTACTCGTACAATACACAAGACAAGGCAAGTTAGTAGTATAGCAGTAGTAGCGGTAGCAACTCAGCCCTAATACAGTACATCTAAACTGAACGATCGATCAACGGCGTTATCCAACTTGAAAGCCAAAAGCAAAGCGAATAACAGTCAAACCGTATCATAGCACAGCAGACGATAACAAGTAGGTTGGGTATAGACTATAGACACAGAAAAAGGATACGACAACAAAAAAGCAGAGATGGAACGGATGGAGAGAAGGAAGAAAAAAAAAAAAGAGACAATTAGGGTGACGGTGATGGTGATGGTTATGATTATGACATGTATGGCAGACAAGGACGGAATCGGGTGAAATGGATCGAGTCCTTTTCCTTTTTAGCAAGTTTGTACGATTGATATAGGTAGCAGAGGTATATATGATGAATGACCAATACCACCGCGGTCCGTTGAGCGAGGAGACTGTCATCCCAGTATCATAGTAACAGTCGTTATAAGTAAGTATGAAGATGAAAGCCGACCACTGGTTGTGATTTATGGTGATAGACGGCCAGAAGGTGTTACAGAAAGCGTCATCTTGGTTATTGCTTACGCAATTCTGCGCACGTTGCAGCCGGTCGGTGCTGATATCATGGACCAAAGTCTTGAATCGAAGGCGGGGGATGGTTTGGCGGGATTCGAAGGAGACAGACCAGACGGCTTCGAAAAGCCTATATTAGGATAAAGTCATGTCTCCGAGAGGGCCTGGGTTACCTTGGGATATACGAGCAGTTTCCCAACAGGAGGCTCTCCTCTGGACAGATTCCATAAGAAACGGATTATAGTATAAGCCCTTCTTGCGTAACGTCAATCATAAAGATGGGTCTGTTTTCCAAGTCCCTGTGACATTTGATGTTGATGTCAGCATGCTCCTACAAATACGCAAGAGCAAAAACGGGGTCAATCGAATTTACCTCCAAAGTCATGCTTAACAAAAGCCATCGGGTCGTCGTAATCCTTAGCCCCCATCTGCTGCACCCCGGGACTAAACGAGGTGATAGGCAAGACGACCACATCACCAATCTTCTTCTGCACTTCCTGCCCCGTGAAATCCGTATACGTGACATTTCGAACGCCAGGCTCGAAGTAATTCGGGTTGTTAAGATACCTGAAAACGGCGTCTGTCCAAGCTGCGGGTCCCGTGAACTCGACCACTGTCTTGTCCATACTTCCCGACTTAAGATGTCCTGCCTTTTTCATCTTTAGGGTCTCTTCGGTGACCATAGCCACCATGTCACGTAGAACCGGGTGTCCTGGTTTCGCTTGGATGGTCCACTGGCAGAATTGGATCCTGCGTGAGTACCACTCGTGCCAGTCAGGACGGTCTGGATCGGCTTCTATACCGACCACCAGACCGATAGTCGACTGGTCGAGCTCGCGGGGGAGCCAGTCCGCAGCCGATTTGAGCGCGGTGGTGTCGATATCGCTATATATCCCGCCGCGTGCCAGGAGAATCAAGTATCTAAAGAAATCCGCCTTGAGAACGGCCAAGGGCATCGCGTCAAAAGCCTCATAGACATCCGACACTGGGGCGTACAGATGCTTAATGAGACTCGACTGCATGTCATCCGTAACCACCTCGTGGACAAAGCCCGGATGCATTTCGGTCCAGCTCGCCTCGCACGCCCGCAGGTCCTCGTCGAACCACGCTGACGACGGAGAATATTTCCACGTCTGCCATATATAAGCGGGGAATTTGGCTTCGAGGTCGTAGGGGAATTGGTATCGTAATCGTTCGCGAAGGGGAGCACTTGCAGAAGGAGGAGTACTAGGCGGTGGTGTAAGTGATTGCTGTTTCGGTTTTACATCATCCTTCTGCTCAAGCGGAAGTTCCTGGTTTAGCTGATTCCCATGCTTTCTCACCCTTTCCGTAGCGGGATGCGCGGCAGAGTAGCTCGAGTGCGACGATCGAAGGAGGTAGATGAAGGCGATTAAGAAGACAGCGGCAGCCAGCGATCTCCTAAAGGTAAGCATGACAGGCTGCGGCGGTTGGATGTAGGCCTGCAGCGGCTAGACTGGAAGAAGATTTGGCTCGCGCGTATGACGCTGAAGACGCTCGCAAGCTCGAATACGAGGACCGTCACCCAACGGTCTGATTCTTTGATAGCCGCCAGGAACCACGCAGCACTGTAGCAGGGAATACCAGTTCGCTCAGCGCAAGTCAGGGCATAGTGAGAAGTGAATCGTGGAAATGGAAAATATGGAAAGGGAGACGTTGTCGTAATTCGATCGCTGCCAGGTGATACAGAACGTGACCTCGTTGAAAACGTGATTGGTCAACCACGTGCAGATGTTGACATAATCACTAAATGATAGGCGACCATGATATCAATTTCTTCTCTTGAGTCTCTACGACTTGAAAGTTGACACTCACGATCAGGAACAGCTTGAGTTAAGTCTAGAGTACTTGACCTATGATATACAGTGGGTAATTACTCCGACGGACGCTGAACCCGTGCTACAGCATCTATACCAGTTAGATATGTATGTACGGAGTACAGAAAGACCAACAGACCAACAGCCGATATGTCTAGCTTGATTAGATGGTTACTGGTTATTTTGATAGGTACTTAACCGTCAGAGTCCTGTATGGGGTTCATGGTCAGCGAAATAATCAAAGTCGCCGCAAGTTCGCCAAAACCTCCTATCATATGCTCATGGATTCTTCAAGGCGCGGGAGTTATGCTTCGAGATACGGAGTATGCATGTTTCTTATCAAACACTCCCATACAGCTTGCTGGCGATAATAGCTGATGCGAACTCCAAACTCTGCAATTGTCGACACGGAAGTATGTATGTACGACCCTGGTTGATACATACCGTCCCAAGTACTCCGTACATCTGGCCATCAAATAGTCGGCCAAGTCACATTCAGTTGATTTGTTGCGGCACAATTTATTAACCACCTCTTCTCGGTACTCTGTACGGAGTACGGAACATCAGTAGGCAATTTCGATGCGGAGTTATCTCGGTAAGTCCTTCGGAGTTCATGACCTCAATGGTCTGCCAAGCTAATGTTGAAGAGACTTCGTGAATTCAGTGGCGGTAAGCTGAGATTTAGACGCTTCGTCCTGGGAGACGAGAGTCAGGTAGAAAGTAAGACTACAAGCAACGGACGAAATTCCCAATCGCAAATCGAGTCCCGGACTTTCAGATGTGGGATAGCTATTTTTAATTATGCTCCACATCCCGCCCACTTCGGGTCGACATCGAACTTCTTTCAAGTCTCTCCAAAACCACAGACGGATTTACTACTACATCCACTCATTCATGCTATTTCAGGACATATGATGGATCAGCAGGCGGGAGTAATGTGCCGGATCGCTCATCAAATTTAAACTGACAGCTCCTACATACTACTAAATTATAGAGGAGGACCGTGTATTACTACTGTACTAACGTAGGTATAATAAGGTTACAGCCTTACAGGGAGACGGTACTCCGTACCCTAAACCTACGTTGAAAATACACGGTCCTTGTCCTGTCAGTCGAAAGTTACTTTCAGGTATGCTACTTATCATTGTTGATCTCAAATTGGAATCGCCTGCGGGGTATGATGAATCACATATCGATTTCGTATTGCATGCGTTGAGTAGGCTATTCCACAAAGTCTTTGAAAGCGAGCGACTCAGACATGAACGTCACCAATCACCATTATTTACAGACTTGGTGACTTTCTGACTGCTTTCAGAGCCTTTGACTGATTTTGCCTGGGTCACCCGGCTGGGTGAATCCATTGAAGGAGACAAAAATGAGTTTCTAGAACACTCAAGAGGTCCAAGTGCACGGCATGACGATTCTGTTTCGACTTCAAGTACGTGTAAAACCGCTGATTCCTGAACCACGCACGCAGTGGGTTGTTGTACCTGTATGTCGTTTGTGCATCAGTACAGTACGTAGTGAATTCAACGGCCGTTGTCACGAGGAGTCAACCAAGGGAAGAAAAGGGCTGTAACCGCGGTACAGACTTACTTTCAGCGACTTCAACAACTCCAGACTTCATCAAAGTGTCAAAATTGTTTGAGCAGTTAGTCTCGCCAAGAGATGCTGCAGTAAGCATCAACTGGTACCGACATATCAAGTATACAAAAGCTGCAAAATGCGTTTGACAATGACTCCTAAGCCTTGGCTTCACCAGCCTCACTGAAGATTTAACGCAGTCTATATGTACACACACGTCAAGGGTGACTTATAATACCGCAGGGATTTTTTTGGATGAATAMAAAAAAAAAAAAAAAAAAAAAAAAWWCTATTTTTCGATAAAGAAGAGAAGAAAAAAGTCCCTGAGTCGCGCAAGCAAATTCCTCAGCGGTTGGTTCCTTTCTCAGACAATAATGACTCGCCCTCTTACGACTCTACGAGCGCAGAAAAAAGAAAAAGGGCATGCAGATCCGTGTGGACCAAGGGCCAAAAATTGAGTGGAACAAGGCTGGTAGCCTGGTCAATTCGCTTTGTACCCTTCTAACGCGCTAACGCCTGTACTGTATACGGGTTCGTACGGAGCACGGAGCCGTAATCTGCATTCTGCAACTTCAGCCGCCAGCGTTGATTTATCATATCAATCTTCACCGATCTTGCTCCGCTGCATGATGCAAACAATCACCCCCGTTGTTGTCTTGCCGACGGTTGTCGCCGGTCGCCTTGTCGTCGCCTTGGAAGCGCTGATTTTTCGACTACTGGAAACCATATGGTACTAGTACGCTGGTACCGTTACGGTAGTTGATGAACCGGTTTCAACCGCTTTTTATGCTTTTTCCTGTTTCCGTAACTGACCAGAGACACCTTTCGATATGTATTCACAATAATTTATTTTTTTTCTTCGGAACAGATTTAAAAACCGAGAACACGATCTATTTTGCACTAACTGCGTGCTGGT
>HG983386.1:15194-26558 GCA_900006255.1 Xeromyces bisporus
AACGTGGTCACCTGAAGTTCCTCCCCGTCTCGGCTGAAGACTTTCCACTTGTACTTGGGTGCGCGGATCTCCCTATCTGAGAAGGGGGGCGGACTGTCGCTCTGTGCGTGCCATTCTTCCAATTGCCGCATAAGATGTCTCGGGAATGGTTTCTGGAGACCCCAGGTGAATTGCGGCGTTGAAACCGAGCTGCTCATAGGTTCTCTTGGGCGATCCGGCGGTATAATAGACTCTGGCGCAGTTGGTGTGCTTGCAACTGGAGCATCCGGGATAGGGGTCGCATAGCTAGATGTTTCCGAGACTCGACCAGCATCGGCAGCCGGGACCGCTGATAGATGGTATTCGAATTCCAGTTCTTTTTTCACGAAGTCTTCCTCTTCTTTTTTCTGGAGATTCGTCAGTGCTTCAAACCTCTCGCTTGAAATCGCACCTCGCTCTGCTTGAAGTGGTTTCATATTTCCGTGAGTCTATGGCTTCAGACTTACCCAAGCCTCTCTCTCTTCTTCAGTAATTAATGATAGTATCCTCTCTTCTGTCTGAAATCTACGAACCGTTAATATCGGCTTCGTTTAGAGACAGAAGGACTTACCGATGGTCCATACTAATTCTTAAATTAGTGCTTTAGAAGTACTACTACGAGTATCATACATAAATGATGTGGATGGAGGCTTATAGCCTAATACTCTGTAGTTAGAACTTTTCAACTTAGCAGATATCGCGGTTCGTGGATGAAGAGAAAGCAATGGCGCGAACTGGCAAGGCGCGTAAACGCGTGTGAAACTCCGTTGGGTGAATCCAGTCCAGATAAGCCCTATTTTCACAACTAATTTTATTAGTGAACAACGATCGCACTAGCCTTTTTAGGTTAGTGCGTCCATATCGTAGATACGGTGTAACTATCGTTAAGATTCTAGTTTCACAGCTAGCCTATTGGTGAACGTCATGATAGAAGTCCTTCCACTTCGTAGTACATAAAATGGTTCAATATCTAAATTACAGTGCATGAGAATGTAATCCGAGATGATGATTATGCTCAAAAACAACGAACTCGTCCAACGGGTATCGAGTATCTCAAATATAATGCAAGAAACGCCAGAGATGTCAGTACTTGGTTAGTATGTAGATAGGGTCAGTCGGCAAGACGAAGAGGTAAAAATTCCTGTGCTAAGCAAAGACCGCTTTTGGGATATTCAGTTGCTGCAGTGTGTGTAGTTTCCGCGAGTTATCTCGCAGATTCATCAACGCTGCTTCTCCGGCCCCAGTTGGCGGGTTGTCTTTGCAGGAAAGCTCCGACGGCGCCGAGATAGCCTTCGTGGCGCAGGAAATAAGCCTGCTTCTCTCCCTTGGACCAGAAGCGGATTGCGTAGGAGAGTGTATTCATGGTTTGGCGGTGGCCTCTGATGAATGAGCCACCGAAATATATGTGGGTTACTTTATGCTTTTCGGATTGTAGATATGCGATTTGGCCGATGTTGTTACTGGATAAATATGTCAGGTCCCAATTCTCTTCGTACCGGAAGTCAACTGAAGTCAAGGAAACCACTTACCTTATTGCGTACAATAGGCTCCGGCTCATATCCTCCGGGTGAAATGTCGTGTTACTGTTACTTTGCTCTGGGTCGTTATATAGACCCTCACCATCTTCGGCATGTCTTTCCGCAGCCTTCTTTGTTCGAAAGACTTTGCCAAATGTGCTGGCGATGGCATTTCCCTTAAGTCCGATCTTGCTGTAGTCCATGCCATAGATATCTCCAACCAGCATGTCCACTCCGCTGTTGTCTCCGGTATCGGCCATGGCCAGCATGTCATCGAAAGTGCGGGCTCCTGTCAGTAGAGACATGATGCCCCAGAAGGTGCCACCACCGAGGTGAGTCCCACCTACGCGTTGGAATTGCCGAGGTCCCGATACTTTTATCATGGACACGCCGGAGCCGATATTCACCAACAGATACGGGTAGACATCAGGCCGAGCCTCGGCAAACTGCATCGGCTGGGTTTCGCTGTACGTGAACACTTCGTTGGGGATCTCGGTGATGAAAAAGTCGAGTCCTGTTGATTGAAAGAAGCAAGAATGTTAAGACGGCATAGAAGACAGACGGGGTTACTGGGAGAAGAGAGCGTACCGATGATTAAACACTCCATCTCCTCTTCGCGTAGAATATTGACTTTCAGCGCATCCTTCAACTTGTCGTAATACTTGTAGGCTCCTCCCCCAGTCGCGACGACACACAGTTCATCCGAGTTGGTGTCATTGAGCCGATGTTCTTCCTTCAACTGCCCGATAAAGTCGATGCAGAGGTCAATGCGATGGGTTTCGAAGTCAATAAAATTCAAGCGACCGCCAGTATTATCAGAAGAGTCGAGTTCTCGTGTGAAATAGACCAACTTGGCGAGAGTTCCGCCAATCTAGACGTAGGATGCGATGCGCGCAAAGTTGTTAGTCAGTCGCATTTTGTGGTGGTGGAAAGTGGCCACGCGATAGATCATGATTGCGGGGGGGAGAAGAAGTGCGGGGGAAGAACAATGAGAGCCTCACATCGACAGCCACATGGCTCACAACGCCGGTATGATGGGGAAGGCGGATATCCTTGTTCTTGTAGTGAACTCCTTCTGCTTCTACCGGACTCCGCGATTGCGGTTCATCGTCCACGATGAATGCGCCTTTGACGTTGATCTTGACGGCGCCGGGATTGAAGATGGCGTCCTCCAGACGGTCGCCGGCCCGTGCATCAGAGAAGGGGTTGGAAGAAGAAGACATGACTGGTGGATTGGAATTCCTTTTTCTCAACAAGCCGGGCTCATCTCATCGCATCTCATCTCATTGTCGTTAGGGAATTTGCATTTCAATTGCTCTGCGCTGCGGAGACCCTGGAAATGCCGTGCCCAGGCTTACGGCGTATATCTCCTTCTGCCCGTCTCTGCCAGTGGTTGCATTTGTTGAGCCTCGGAGCCTCGGTGGAACCGGTTGGAGTCTCAGGCCTCTCTTGTTGAATATTATTATGACTTGAGTCGTTATTTTCTATGTGATCTAACTCATGTGGGAGTGTTGTGAACTTCTGGCTGTGATGATCGTGGACTTCGTCATGTGGTTAGACTTCGGCAGGTTGAAGTTTGGAGTTTGACCTCTGATCTAACGACGACGCATACGGCAGTAATAGAATAGTTCTTCGGACACAAGGTTGCAAGTTCAACCGCTGTCTATGCTGAGAGTGCCGATTGCTGCACCTTGCGGCCGTTGGTATATCCATCAGAGGCTACTCCGTAGTAAGAATAGTCATGATGCTGGTATTCCCCTACCTATGCATGTAAGGACCACCTACTGACTGACAAGGTACACTAGAAAATCCTAACTCTGTCAATGAAAGAAAAGGATGTTGAGGATCAATTGCAGCCAGTGCTTAGTTGCAATCTGCAACTTGCCACGGTTGAGTACCTGCATCCTGCCATCCACCTGTGCAATGCATATGCATGGCAGAGAATATAAGACTATGTACTCCGTACATGCACTTCTGAATTGGTTGTTTTACTTTTTATGATCTCTCAAAGAAAGCAGAATAAGCAGTCTCAAATGATGCCTGATTAATCTGCTTCAACCATTTTGCATAAAAAGAAGGTACAAACGGCGGCATACAAAGAGGAAAAGGAAAACGGGATGATGACTGCATCTTTCTCAACATTGAACATCTGTTGGATGAGTCCTCAACTGGAGTGAATACAAAATTGATGCTCAGGTATATTAGAGTCACATCCATCAATTGATCTCTTGCCGCTGCAAATCCAACCGCATCTGTCTCCCAGAACTGCTTGCATGGACATTGACAGACATCCATGTCTGCAGAAGGACAGCCTGAACTACCGTCAAACAGATCAGTCAACGCTTCTTCTTCTTCTTCTTCTTCTTCTTCTTCTTCTTCTTCTTACGGCTGGACTTTGTCTACTTTCATAGCTTGCCTGCTATTTGGTGCTTCGTTCGTCCTCTATCCCGGTGCTCTGTCCTCATTCCTCCTCAACATCATCTACATTGTGTGTGTTGGGGGAATCTTGATTCTACGAAGCATCATTGAATGGGTTGAGAGAATCATCATCCTGGATCTTCCTCCTGACGAATACTACCTCGAAGGCGAGTTTGAACAGTTTGAATAATACTGGAAGGCGTCTTTTCTTCTTCTCTTCTCTCCAGAATCTCGTGACCGTTGCTGTTGTGGAATTCACTTACTGTCCTTCCCCCACAACAACCCTCTCTCTCTCATTCTTTTTCTTTTTCTTCTTCCTTCTTCCATCTACTCTCATCTCCCCTTCTATTCATCCATCCATCCATCCATCCATCCATCCATCCATCTATCCTGTCCTTAAATCTCCATCCTGTAATCAGGGATAGAATCTCAGGTAAGATAACCCTATCCAATTGCAACCAACTATTGTCATCTCGTCTTCGTTGAGACTGACATGCTATCTATGGACATCCTTTTCTCCTGCCCAAGACACTCTTGGACGCATCTCTGTCGTGTTTACGCGTCTGTCGTGTTTTGTTAAAACAATAAACGACATCATGGGTAGCTTTGACGTTACCGATATGAACGACGCACTCAACAATAGTGCCGTCCATGAACCTGCTGCCCAGCAGGGACAAATGAACCCCGACGCTGCCGCTGCAGCTCGTCAAAAGGGTTGGTCTGCTCCTCAGGGGTATGATTATTCCAAGTACAACTCTACTGTCCAACCCCTCGAAAAGCCTGCCGAGGAGGAGGTTGTTGAGATTGATCTCCCTGAATGGGCTGCCAAGGCAGCGAAGTACGAATGGAAGGATGAGTTTGGCGACGTCGGTCCTCACAATCCTGAACTCGAGAAGATGTTGTTCAGGAACGACTTCATCAACCGTACCGGCATGAAACTGGGCAAGTAAGTATTAATGCTCAAGGCAGATTCTAAATGAAGTTAGAGAACGCGTTAAACTGAACTCTTGCAGCTTGCAAAATATTGAGGTCATTGCGGAAAGCAGGGAGCGTCCAAGCCCCGTCAAACGCGTAGGTCGTCGTGAATTCTACAAATTATGAGATTCATTCTGACATAGATCAGTTCCAAGATGCCGGTTTGCATCCAATAATGAGCGAGAATATCAGCCTTTGCCGCTACGACGTGCCAACTCCTATTCAGGCCTACGCCATCCCAGCTGTCTTGACTGGACATGATCTTATTGCTATTGCTCAGACTGGTAAGTTGGAAAGCGCTGGAAGTCAGCCGTGTTATCATCTAACGTAGAGCAGGGTCCGGCAAGACTGCTGCTTTCCTGATCCCCATTCTTTCTCAACTCATGGGAAAGGCTAAGAAATTAGCTGCCCCTCGTCCAAACGTGAGCGAAGGATTCGACCCGGCAATAGACTCTGTTCGTGCTGAGCCATTGGTGCTGGTTGTTGCACCCACTAGAGAGCTTTCAACTCAGATCTTTGACGAGGCTCGCCGTCTTTGCTATCGCTCTATGCTGCGTCCCTGCGTTGTCTACGGTGGCGCCCCCCTTCGTGATCAGCGCGAAGAACTCCAGAAGGGATGCGACATTCTGATCGGTACTCCTGGTAGGCTGTTGGACTTCATGGAAAAGCCTCATGTCCTTTCTCTTCGTCGTGTCAAGTAAGGTACCCGTTTTGTTTTTCAATCTTAAGGCTGCTTTGCTAACAGTACACCCACACCAGGTATACGGTCATTGATGAAGCTGATGAACTCCTGCTATCCGATTGGGAAACTGATTTTACCAAAATCATGTCTGGTGGAGGTATGAATAGCAACCGATTTCGGTATCTCGAGCAAAGCTAATCGAGATCCCAGACGTCAACGAAGACGCGGACCACCGCTATCTTATGTTTTCCGCGACTTTTGACAGAAACTGCCGTGAACTGGCTAGGAAGTACCTTGCTGATGACCATGTCCGCGTTCGCATCGGACGTCCTGGTAGTACTCACATCAATGTCGACCAGAATGTGAGTTTCAGCATATCCAAGTATTCGAATTTAGGAAGAAATACTAACCGGGACTTCCGCTACTTAGGTCGTCTTTGCAGAGGACCATCTAAAGAAGCAATGTCTTTATGACTTGCTCCTTGCCATGCCACCGTCCCGTACTTTGATCTTTGTCAATAGCAAGTCTCAGGCAGATCTCTTGGACGACTATCTGTACAATATGGGTTTGCCTAGCACTTCAATCCATTCGGATCGCACGCAGCGCGAGCGTGAAGATGCCCTGTAAGTTAATTGAGAGTTGCAGCTGAATGCGCTTTGCTAAGACCGTCTTAGACGTGCTTTCCGCACTGCCAGATGCCCTATTCTTGTCGCGACCAGTGTCTCCGCCCGTGGACTGGACATCAAGAACGTCATGCACGTCATCAATTTTGACTTGCCCCGTGTATTCCATGGCGGAATAAATGAGTACATTCATCGCATTGGCAAGTCCAAGACTTCTGTACCTTGGAATATCATGTCGCTAACAATTCATGCAAACAGGCCGCACCGCTCGAATCGGCAACGAAGGTCTTGCTACTTCATTCTATAACGACAAAGACTCTGAACTGGCTCCAGACCTTGTGAAGATTCTCATTGAGTCAAAGCAGAAGATCCCGGATTTCCTTGAGCAGTACAGGCCTGCAGGCGATGTTGCTACTTTCGATGAAGACGACACCGATCACGAGGATAACGCCGAAAATGGCACTGGCGATGACTTTAATGCCAATAACGGTGATACTGGGGATGCTTGGGGTGCTCCCGCTGCAGACGCCCCAGCCAGCGTCGACGCACCGCAGGATGACTGGGGTTGGGAATGAAGGCACCGACCCGTGCAGGAACCTCAACCGCAATGTGCGTCTACTGGCGTTGGCTTGTTGTTTGAGAAGGTCATTGAATGGGTTCTCAGGCGTATGTTTATTGTTTCTTCGTTGAAAAGCAGTCGAGATAACATGTTTTCCTCCTTTCAACATGAGGAGATATGTTATGCCTCGAGGTCTGAGATGACTGGATGATATGAGAAAGCTAGCTATTGCCGCTTAACATCTAATCTAATGAATACTTTTCTGCTTTTTATACAGTTCCCGGTGGTGCTTCATATTTCAGGAAGGAACAACAGCAACCCGCCATATCTGAAGACGACATCATCGGTAATTGCGATGGCTGTTTCCAACCATCCTCCTCATATATCATGCATCTCATGCGTGTAGTCGTGGGCTGCTTTGTGCTTGCGGTCTGCTGCATTGTTTATGCAGTATCTCCAAGCAAACGGCATCATTAACTCGATTTATTTACACTCTTTCAGGTATATGTTTACAGCAAAAGGGAACATGAAATCGTCTCTATTCTTATATGTACACGACACCCTCCTAGCATTATTGGCAAGCTTCACATTCCTTCCTGACACCGCGACACCCATCCCTACTGCCAACAACCCTAACACCCTCATCCCCCGTCACCAACAACCGACAGACCTAACAGTCGACACCTTCGGCAACGCCCATCACAACAACCTCAAGCACTGGCACGGCTCCGACGAATCTCTCCCAACCGTTCACAAGACCGACCCGGACCACATCCAACTCTTCCCAACCGACCCAGATCACGTCTACAGCACAGTTCTCTCGTCCGACAACGACTGCTTTAATCTCCTCCCCTACAGTGACAATGAGATGTTCCTGCACGTCGTCTTCTCGGGGACGGATAGGTTCAGCATCTCGATCAACCAGAACAACGAGGAGTGTAGCATCAAGAGGTCGCCGTTCCCTGAGACTGCGGATTCTGTGGAGGCGGGGAGGTACGTTGATGTCGATTCGGGGTATGGCAGCGATCCAGCACCGGAGAGCAGCGAGGGTTTCATGAAGGGATATCGAGACGAGGAGCGCCACATTTATATTCCCCTAGACCACTTTGACATCGACCACACTCGGGTCTCTTCAATCTCCTTCCACGGCTTCTATAACCGCTCCTCAAGCGTTGACGATACCACCACACCATCATCATCACCACAAACCCTGTCCCTCTACCACGTTTCCATAATTTCAAAAACCCACCTCCCGCCGAGCTTTACTCCACCTCCCAAACTCCCCACCGGCAAATTAGTCCAACGATGCACCAGACCCAACTCCTTCGCCTTTGGCATCGACGACGGACAACCGGGCTTGGCACAGGAGCTCATGAAGGTCCTCGAGGAGGAGGATGTGCGAGTGACATTTTTTGCGGTGGGCAAGGGACTGGTTGATCCATGGGGGAACTTTTCGGAGTTTTATGGTGATATGCTTGGACGCGGGCATCAGGTTGCGTTGCATTCTTGGTCGCATCCTAAGTAAGCCCTAGCTTCCGTCCGCTTTGTCAGAGGGTTGTGGATGTAATGCGGTTTTGGTCTTGGTCTGGTGTATGATATGCTGACGCTGATTGATTTCCGAAGACTCGAAGGATTAACCGACGAACAACTCGACGCGGAAATCACAAGGAACATGGATGCGCTGTATGACAATCTCGGAGTCAAGAGTAATCATCCCTGAAACCCTTCACTAAACCTACCAATCACTCACGCATAAAATACAGCCCGCTACTTCCGCCCCCCATACGGCACAGTCGGCGCTCGAACCCGCCAGCATCTCGCGAGACACATCGACGACCCGATCATCGTGAACTGGAGCGTCGACGTCCAGGACTGGATCTGGGTCGGGACGGACACGCCCGAGCGGCAGCTGGAGGCGTTCGTGCGGGGGGTGGAGAGGGGTGGGAACTTGGCGGTTTTGCATTATTTGGACCGTAGCACGGTGGAGTATTTTCGGGAGATGGTGAGGTTTGTTAAACGGAGGGGTCTTGAGGTTATGCGGGTTGATCGGTGTCTTGGGGATGGGATGTCGGTTGTTGGTTGAGCTGTTATTGATAAGTTGGTTGTATTATTAGAGAGGCGTACTCCGGGTGATATTGTTATTCGGGGTCAGTGGATCAATATCAATATGATATGCATTGGTAGGCAGTGGTATCAAATAAGTATAAGCAACATGAGACAGCCTCTCTCCACCTATAGATACAATGAATAGACAGAATCAACCGAACGACCAGAAGAAAAGAAGAAAGAAGAAAAACAAGGGATATGATAGCCCTAAGTCTCACCAGAACCAGACGAAAAATCACTTCACCTCCCACTCCCAAACCCCCCAACACCACCCCCCAATCTCCAAGCCCTAATGGGCAATCCCTGCAACCGCCTGGCATTGGGCCAAATAAACCACCAAAGCGACGCAGCCCCAAAGGCCACACACAGCAGATTCGTAACATAGAACCCATCGTTGTAAACATGACAGGCACCGCCGCCCCGGACGCAGCGGTTCTTGTCGGGCTCCAGCGCGCACGAGAAAGGGGTAGTCACTAGCGCTTCTGTTAGGGATTGCGGGTGCGGGTTTGGGGGAGATGATGGGGAGGGCGGGTGGCAGGTTGCTACGGTGAAGAAGTCGACGAGTTCTAGGACGAAGACGCGGGGGAATGTGCCGCCTAGGTTTGAGACTCTATAAAGGGGGAGGGTTAGTTAGTTAGTTTGTTTGTTAGGGTTTGTGAACGAGGGTAAGGATTGACATACGTAGCTAATAAAGTCATATAAGTCCCCCCGATAGCAGGATCGGCAACCCTAGCATGAAAAGCCGAGACGGCAACGAACATAACCGTGCTCATGAACGTGGACACGACATGTTCACCCATGACAGCCAGGATATACCAAACCGACACCCCCTCAGGACCATGGGAGGGGTAGATCATGACGGTGAACTGCGCGAGGAGGGCAGCAGCCAAGCGACCAACGAAGGCCCAACACCACAGGCGCAGCGGGGTGTACTGGGTCGACCACTTACCGGCGTAGTAGCCCAAGAGGATCTCGAAGGGGAAATCGACAAGCACGACGAGGGCCATATTATCCTGGCCGAAGCCCTTATCGAGGAGCTTGAGGCTGGTGACGCCGTCGTTGGCCTGGAAGCCGATTTTGGCAATGAGGTGGATGGCGATGATGGTTTGGATGTTTTTCAGCTTGAGCACGCTGAGCATGCTTTTGTACACGGCGGGGATGCTGTCGCGGTCGGAGGTGCGGTCTTCGCGTTTGAGGAGGGCCAGGCTTGCCGTCGCGACGAGGTACGTCCAGCCCCAGAAGGTTAGGTAGGTTCCCAGGCTTAGGAGGCCGCCTTCGGCGGGGGCGGAGCGGATCCAGCGATTGGCGAAGTCCTGCGAGTTGAAGGCGAGGAAGACGGTGYACGAGAGGAAGCTGCCGGCGGTCAAGCCGACGGTTTGCGCGGTCGACGCGTACGAGATGTTGGCGTGGGACATGAGCGTGATCGCCCACCCGTCCACGGCGATATCCTGCGTCGCGCACAGGAAAACCAGCAAGAACCACCACCACGTGAACCCCCAAACGCCGGCGCCGCCATTCGCGCCGGCGATCCGCATCATGTCCTCGATGCGCCCGCCGAGGTAGATCATGGCCAGCCCGGACACGACCTGGACGGGGGTGATCCAGCTCTTCCGCCTGCCGAATCTGGGACTCCACACGGCGTCGACGATGGGGCTCCAGAACAGCTTGAGCGAGTAGGGGTACGAGGCTAGCGAGAAGACGCCGATCTGGCCGTACGAGAGGTGTGGCTTGAGCAGGAACGGCACCGATCCCGTCGCCAGGCCCATGGGGATTCCCTGGAGGAAGTATAGCGCGCAGAGCAGCAGGAAGTTCCGCTTGTCGATCCGCGGGAGGCTGTGGAAGCTTGTTGTTGTGGTGGTGGTGGTGGYGGYGGYGGWGGYGGGGGTTTGTGGTDTTAGCGGBGGGGGGKCTTCGTCTAGGGTGAAATGGGGGGATTGCATGGCTCGGTTTGCGCGCGCGGAGGGGGAGTTTTCGAGGGAGGAGGGATCCCTCTTGCGCATCTCGAGGGTGGAATTCATACTGTCGTCGTCGTTTTTGTTGTTGTTGGTGGTGGTAGTGGTATCGGCGCCAATCGCACGGCCGTTCTGGCCCGTTGCGACGGTCAGCGTTGGCAAGGAGCGGCGGGTGGTAGTGACACTGCTGGATTTGCGATGGTGCATGTACATCTGGTCTGTTCTAATCTCTCCTAATCCTGCTTGCTTGCTTGCTTGCTTCCTTTGCGCGCGGAGAAGCAAAGCCGCGCTCGCTCCTCTCTGCAACAGTACAGTATTCCGGGTCAGGAACAGGAACAGGAACAGGAACAGGAACGGCCCTGAGAGTCAATTGTTGGTTGGTTCAGAATTATCAGGAGTTCTTGTTCGTCGTCGGAGAGTCTCTCCGTAGGCGTCGTAATCGCCCCCCGAAGTCGTTGTTTGGGTCAGTTCCACCGCGCCCGGTCGAACTGGTGTCGATCACTTGGGGAGTTTT
>HG983387.1:0-11162 GCA_900006255.1 Xeromyces bisporus
TTTCAAGCATTTCCGGCATTTTTATAATCTCTATTATATAGCAAAAAAAGGAGAGACAAAAATATGCTCCGCCCTTATAGCTCAGAGGTTAGAGCGTTGCACTTGTAATGCAAAGGTCTGCGGTTCGACTCCGCATGAGGGCATGGGAAGCGAAGTTTCCTTTTTTTTTTTTTTTTTTTTTTTTTTKYTTTTTGCCTGCCTGCCAGTCAACCAATCAACTCGACTAGCCGAAGTCGTCCTGGTTCTGGTGCGGCCTGGGAGGAAGCTCACTCTCCTCACGCGAAAAGTGGCACGAAATGAATCGACTGACCACTACGTTGTTTAAGAGAAGGATAACCGAAACCTGAAATCCTTCGTACAGAGTATATGTGTTTACCAAAAGATGCTGTACTCCGTACAATAAGAAAGCCAAGCAAACTCTAGTTGCTTCGCCAAACCTATACATTCACTGGTATGTATCATAAAAAACAAAAATCCACCAACAAATATGTACCATAACATGTTCGTAAACCGTAAATTCCAAGGGTATCATATCATATCATGAATCTCCCACCGGCAAATGCACCTTACGTATGTACCTGCACTGTCTGCTGCCTCCACTCAACTGATAGCCGTACGGCAGTTGACGCAGACCAACCTCCTCCTCCCATCTCTTCCTTTGGTTGCCCGGAAGTTGTCGGCACGACATCGTTCACAGCGTAGTACTTCGCTATCGTCTGCCTCTTCTTTATCAACATTCGACGAGGCGTAGTCGCTGCTCAGCGCACTGCTCCCGCTCATCTTCCTCTCCCCTGACATAATGCCGTTGTCCACGCTAAGGCGGTTTGGTAGTTTCTTAGAACTGGCCGCAAGCGCGTCGTGCGTCATTTTGTTCCAAAAGAACGAGCTTTGATCGTCTGGCGACCATAATGGGTTTTCCCCGTCGGAATGTGTATTGTTTTGTGTCGTCTCCTGCGTTGGTTGCTCGATCCTGGGGATCGCCGGCTTATCAACAGCGTTTGCTGCCGCCTCGTTGGAACGACGACTATCCATTGATGGTCTCCCACCGGACTGCGGAGGAGATACTGAGCATCGAGATTCAGGCCGCTGGATCAGAGAGGTACGCCGTGATTGGGAGAAGGAAAAGGCGCGCGGAGATGGTGTCCGAGTCCTTGTCCCTGGTCGAGAACCATCTGTACTGGGCCGGTTATTGTTTCTAATGACCGAGTTACGCCATGATATAATTCGTTCGGAAGGCGTTTTATGCGCCGAATCCTTCCCAATCGACGACGCAATGCTATGGCGAGCTGAGTTGGAACGTCTCAGGATTTTTCTGGAAATCGTGGATGCGGCTCCCACCGTCTCGTAGCGGCGTTTCTGGTACGCACAGTCCTGCCGGAGGACTTTGATCTTACCCGAGTAGTCGGCCACGATGATGATGTCTCCACCGGGGTGCGTCGAGCGGGAAAGATAAGTGGGTGACTTCTGCGCCGATTTCACGGGGTCGCTGACCAAGTTGCCATCCCGCTCATGGCTGCTTACCAGAGTTACAGGTGGCGGGTTACAAATGTCGTAGATCGGATCTTCGGAAAACCCAAGCATCTGTTTTGTCTTTGGTGGTGCCATAACTGCAGCTGTTACCATGGCAGTCTGAGTTTCTAATACTTCGACTGCTCGTCTCTCCGTGTCCTTGTCAGCCGAATCGACTGGCCAGACATATGTCTTCCGGTCCTCACTCCCACAGATGATGTATTTACCATCATGGCTGAAGGTTGCCCGAATCTGACTGCAGGTATTTTCGTTCCCTCGAAACTTTGCTTCCACAGTCCGGTCTCGGAGACTGTAAAGACGAATGCGGGAATCATTGCTGGTAATCAATACCTTGACGACTCCATTTGGATCATCCGGAGGTAAGGAAATGGTGTCAATACCTGTAATCTTAGTTGCTTTTACTTTGCGTGTGCGGGTCGGACGAACGTGCAGCTGCCCAACTAGCTTCAAACCGTCTGTCTCATAAACGTTACAGGAACCGTGGAGACCGCCCGCAATCGAAAGTCGGCCGTCGGGGGTGAAAGCGATGGAAGTAATCATATCAGGGACCGTTGCCACATATGCCACACTTTTGTCCGGGATGCTCCACAGCCGTAGCTTCATGTCAAGAGATCCTGCGAGGAAAAAGCGATCGTCACGAGGATGAAATTGAATGGATGGAACAAAGTCACTGTGCTTGAAGCAACAGAGGCATTCTGACCGGCTTACATGCCACAGGCGCACGGTTTTGTCCATCGACGAAGATAGGAGGAAGTTATTCTGGCAGAAGTCACAGAAAAAGTCAGTCCTACTGATTCTTCTTCTTTTCTTTTTGCTTTGTTTTTTCTTCAAATCTTCTCGTTTCTTTCTTTTCTCAGTTGAATCCACTTCGCTTAAAGTGAACTGGTGGTGAATCGTACTTTGCTCCAACTCAAATCCAGTATGCTTCCTGTATGTCCCTCGTACACTTGAATCGGCTTCGACTTGAAGACGGGTGCCTTCAATGAGGGTGGTTCTCGGTCGTCTTGATTTTCGTCTTCCTCGGGCGAAGAATTGGGCCGATCTGCTCGCGAAGTGATCACAGCCCATATTCGAACTTTTAGGTCTTGTCCAGCAGCCGCAAGGTATTTGCCATTCTTTGAAAACCCAAGCGCCCATATTGCTCTCCCAGTGTCGTATCCATCAGGTAGATCAGTCGATGAAGCAGATTCATCCTTACCTGCATGACTGCCTAAAGGACCAGCACCTTCTAGTTCTTGCGCCACGAAGACTCTGTTGAATGTCTTCTCACTTTTGAAGTGGGCTCGGACTTTGATATACTTTGGAGGACGCGGGTACCGAGGAATATAGCCCATATGCTGTGAGATGTTATCGCTATCGAAGCGGTTGACATCCGGTTCTGAAACTTCATCCTCCGATGCTTGATGTTTGTCTTTCTTCTTGGATCCGATAATACGACTGAGAAACGAAACACCTTTTCTGCGATTTTAATACGAATTAGTTGGCTTGCGTTCAGTAGCCCCAAGCACAAAGCTCCAATAATCAAAAAGAAAACCAAACGAGAAGCCAGTTCATTGTACACAAACTCCGGCAAATATATGCGGCACTCACTTCTTACTCTTCGGTGGTTTCTGATTCGCCGCAGAATCCCCCCGCGAGCCCTGTTTCGTTAGGTTGGGCTCATCTGTTCCGCGAGCCTCCGCTTCGTAAGATGCTCTCCCAAGAAGTTTCGAAGGAATTGACTTCGCTGTATTTGTGCGTCTAATAATATGCTAAGCGGAAGGAGTCTTAGTTCAATCCTCACGTAGGAGAATACGCGCACTCCACTCACTTGGGATAAAGGGTCTATCGGGCTGGAATCAGCATTGGCCTCAACAGGAGATGATTGCTGAGAATTCTTGTTTGGCAAGCCATTGCCCTGTGTGCTCAAAGTTCTCTGGGATTGCTGACTGTTAACGCCCGGCGCATTTGGTGAACCTGAGAGAAAGCAGGATAAGCCTGTCAGCTAGCTGATCGAGAAAGCGTGGATTGTGACACGAATAGAATAGACGCAAATAGGAAAATCCCAAAGCAGAGTTGAGATTGCATATAGATCCGGTTCCTGTGTAAAACCAAACACATACCAACATGGAACGTCTGAGCGGATTTGCCAGGTGCAGGTCTGCCTGTGGCATTGGCGGCAGTCGCATCAGTTGCAATTGTATTATCGATATTGACGTCGTCGGGATTTTTATTGTTGGTGGTGGTCGTAGGAACGGGTGCCAATCGCAAAATGGGGCCAATAATGGAGCCACCGGTATCAGCAGTTGAACCCTCCGCCATACTGAGAACAGTGACACCACAGAAGGCTGTGCATGAGTGACCAGAACGCGAAAAAAATGCGAAAGAAGCTTGAAGTGATAGTTTATTGGAGAAAAGGGGAAATATAAAGGAAGAACAGTAGTAGTAATAATACGCTTTGATTGAAGGGTACCAGCAAAGCCACAGAACGGCGACGGAGAACCAACCGCGGCAATGGGCGGAATCGGCCAACTTCTTCTGAGCGCCGGGAAGAAACCAACAACAACTACAAATGATATCAAAGAACCAAATCCTGGATGCGATGCTGGAGGTCGAACGTTAATCTTTTGCTTTAGGTTTGCCGGAGAATTCAAGTCAGGGAAGTCAATCAATCAGAAGTATTATTGCATGCCGGTCGATTCCAAGCGCCGTCGTATCTTATTATCACCACTGCCACGCACTAAGCACTGCTCGGTCAGTTCAAATAGATGCGAAGTAGCATTGCAAATCATCCATGGGAAACGACAATAATCATGTCCGGCATATCCAACTGATGTTACAAATTCTTTCCGAAACCTGGAATTCAGAGAATACTGACCCAAGGGCGTTGAAAGAGAGAATGATTGACCGTTGAAATGACGATTCCCCGTTATCGGTAATGAGTTGGAATGTTTTGTTATGATATGTATATCCGCTTGGTCAATTGTGGTTTTTCTTTGATCGATCGTAGTAGACCTGGACAAGATGGACATGGTGCTGTAGGTATGTATCTTCAAGCAAACAATGCCTCTGTGAAACAGATTTCTCTGATGGCCAACGTTATTAGCATTGATCAGTGTCAGTATTTTCCCCCGGCATCATCAGTTTGAGATACTGTACGATGCTCTGGCTTATTCTTATTCGGTGTCGTCATTCATCCCAGAGATTTGGGAGTCGCCATCGATCAAAGCAGAGATCGGAACTGCAGGTTTGATGGGACAACCAAACCCTTCCTTAGGTATTAGGGAACGGCGATTATTTGCCCGAATATCCGTAGGATACCACAGACCCGTCGGTCAACCGGGTATAAACCGTTGGAGGGCGAATCATGATGTATCCTAGATTGATAAATTGCAGCTTGATGAGGCGAATTCCTTAAAGAAGAGACCCTGACCACGAAAAGGACCGGTTCGAATGGAGGAAAGAAGTTCGAGAAGGCTTCTTGAATACCGGTATGATGTATCAATCGACCCCCAATTTGCCAAAGCGGATCGGGCCGACGCAGACAAAGAAGCTTGGTATCAAATCAACTGACATTCTCACTCCCAACGCAGATGGTAGGCTACCGTAGTCTACCACAAGATTGCTACAAAATTCCCTATACTGGCAGATAGGTAGGCTACCTACTGAGTCTGCTTCATATTTCATATGTTGCCACGGATTTGTTGCAACTTCCTTGCACGATCTTTAGCTATATCACACATGGCCTGTGATGAGAAGGCATATTGGCATCAGCATTGAAATATTGAACGAAATAGGTATGTGCCTCCGGGAAAAGTACCTGAATTATTTCTTTGACTTCACGGTCAACATCGCCTCTGTCAATTCTCTGACGCATCTCTTGCATGATGACATCTCTACTGCGGCCATTGACAAAGGTTCTGTAGTAGAGGAATAATAAGTTAGCAAGACTCGTTACTTGTACATACAGTACTGTAGGTACGCCCGCGTCCTCCCGCCCTGTCTCAAAAGCGGACAAGGGCGTGACTTGACAAGGCAGTGAATCCAAACTCATCCACACTACGGAATAATGAGACGCATATACATACACGAATCGCAAACCCGGAAACTTTTCTTCATACTCGCCATTCAATACCTTTAACCTCTCTGCCTGCTCTTCAGCCCCTGCGTTCAGATTTGCCTGCTCCTTTTTGCTAAGTTCACTCATATGCTCCGGCGCCACATTTGGTGTCCGACCAAGCCGTGGATGTGAGCCCAAGATTCCGTAGAGAATAGCTCGATCAGATGGGGAGTTGGCGGCTGAGAGCGCAGACATGCGGCCACCTACGGCGTCTATCAAAGAGTTGTATAAAGAGAAGGTTTGGTTTGCGAGGACGGGAGCCAACAGTGTGTGGAGGTCCTGGGAAGGTTCGAAGAGAGTATCTAGGATCTTGAAATGCCTTTCCTGTGAAAGGGAGGGTATTAACGACGGCGCTGGGAGGCTGGAGACGGTAGACATGATGGGTGGTCCAAAATGGGAGTCAGTAAGATAATTTTGCGAACTAGTACATAGTCCGGAGAATCAATGGCGAGGATCTATGCAGGTATCATATATGTATGATCAATCCTCGGTCTCGATATCCGATCGTATCCCGCAAGCGTCAGCTTATCGGGGTTCTCCGAAGAATGACGGAACAGCGTCACGGCGACATGCGGTGCTCTGATATGTACAGTATGATACATGGTTTAGAAAAGGAAAGTAGGAAACCCAAGGCAGCGCTCCCTTGAAGAACTTAAGAAGTTGGTAAGAAGAATTTGTGCTGTTATGACAGGTGCTCCGTACGTAGTAGGGAGCGTGAAACTTCAACTTGAGGTTGGTTTCGGCGGTGGTGGTGGGGTCGGAGCGTACATAGTGGGGGTGTCGTTTTGTTTCCTTTGGATTGCCTAATGGGGAATAGCTTGGTTGATGGACTTCAACTTCATCTTGATTCGTCTCAGTGAACAAAACCATGGCTATACAGCATTGTTACCTTCATTTTGCTTCTCAGTGAGATTGCATTCACCTCACTCCTTGACTTCTGTGAACCATGGATTGCAAAAACTATGCTATGACCACTTACTTCTTCGCAAGTATCATCCGCCTGAATCTGACCATCGAGTAAATCGATATCGAGTCATCGACCTCTACCGATATGGCGAGAGCCGGCTACTCCCGTCGTGTCCCTAGGGACAAACCAAACCCGGGTGACAAAGGTAAGAAGGACGGTTCAACGCACGTCAACGTCCCAAGCAGGAGGGGGAGGCGAAACCGCGAGGACATTCAACCCATCCCTCGTCCTGCCGTCGATGAAAAAGCTCTGTCCAAAAACGAAACATTGAACGGAAGTGAACACGGCACACCAACTGGTGGCAGGACGGACCATAAAACGGCTCCAAATGCAAAACAGAAGTTGACAGGCGGGAAGTCGACTGCTGAAAGAAGAGAGCGACGTCTTCCGGGCTTCCTGCGCCTCCCAGTGGAACTACGCTGGGAGATATATGGATATCTGTTCGATACCTGCCGCGTGGAAATTTTCCGCCGAAAAAGCATTAACCCCAACAAACCCAAGCAGTCGTATTACCGACTCTACCACCGCCAGCTACCGCCGCGGGACACGGTAACCCAAGTTGCACCCTTATGGTCTGCACGTTTCGTCCCACACCCACTTCCCACTGCGCTGCTCTTCATATGCAGAAGGACCCATTCGGACGCATTGGCCATGCTATACTCGAAGACCCAGTTCGTCTTCAACTCGACTAGGGCCGCTCATCGGTTCCTAACAACCACCAACCCTGTTGCGCAGAATACTGTTCGCCATGTCGAACTCAACCATCACATGTACAACGAACCACGCTTTACCAACTTCCGGCTGTACAAGCACCGCAGCGACTTTGCGTGGTATCTTGCCTGCGAGGGAATGTCGGACAGGTTCCCGTCTTTGAAAGTGCTGCATATCAACATGACCATCCGAGACTGGCCGATTCATTTGGAACTTGACGAGCGGTGGACCTATCCGCTGATGGCATTTGGTCGCAAGAAACTGGACTATGCTGATGTGAAGCTGAAAATGGTCATGTTTGACGAGGAGAGACTCGACGCGGTTGCTCGAGAGATTGAGAGGGAGATGATGAAGCCTACGGCCTACCGGATAAAGGAAGACGAGCGTATAGCAAGAGAACTGAGGGGTCCTCTCAAAGCTTCTAAGTGCTTACGGTTGGTATTCTAATGGTTGTATTCGAACGTGCTTACGGAGGGACGCGGGAATGAATGGATTGTCAATTATTTGTGATATTGACGAGGAAAAAGCTTATACCAGTGACTAATCAAATAATGGCAAACCCTTTGTCAACCCGTTTTCTCGAGGGTACTTGGATTATGGGCCACTCGGTGTCCATGTTGGTCTTTGTAGATAACCTGGATGCGTCGATTAGCGGTCACTGTTGCAGATGCACGTAGGGTTAAGCCAAGCCAAGTCAAGTCATCGAATGCTACATTACCTTGGGGGGATTTTTAACATCTTCCTCTTGAGCACCGGCCTGGTCGACGACAACTCTTTCAACCTGTAGTATGGATTGTCAGGCTCGGAGTCGATGTGTTGTCGCTGATTAGGGTACATATGTGACACTCACCTCGCCTTCGTGTTTACCGCCGCGATACCGGGTGTAGACAGAGTCGCCGGTTTGGATGGGCTCGCCCGATCTGTCTTTGACTTTTTGGGTAGGCATTTTATTTAAATCTATTCAACTATTCTTAGATTTAAAATGTTTACTTGAATAAGGAATATATGCAAATACTCTACTTATATCCAAGCTTTCGTTCTCTGATGTAAAAATTAGGTATATCCAGTCAGGTGACATATGTTATGCATAACTTATAGTTATTAGTCATCTACATAAACAGTGTGATCATCTGATCGCCCAGTTTTGGCAGGTCTTGGCATGTAACGTAGTGCATGTATGTATGTATTAAAACCGTAACGATACGTGTATGCCGTACTTTGTGCCACTGTTGCAGAGGCAGGTTACATCAGTCATTTGTCGCTTGCGGTGTTGTATTTTACGGGATGTGACGCGGCACATGACCATACCGGCGGGCTGGAACGTACTGTTCCTGGGTACCGATACGGTAACGATACGAGATATCGACATACAACTCTAACACTCTCTGATACAGCTTCCCCGGAGTCCCCATGCATTATTATTGTATCCGCTGTAGCATTCAAACATTTTTTTTTTTTTTGAAGACTGTGACAGGAGCAATGTTTATATCTCTTCCTGCTGTCTTCTGCTGCTTGCTTCACATCTCGTTCTTTGTCATCTCCTAGGACTTCATCCTCATCCTCATCCTCACCATGGCCACTGTCCTATCCAGAGTGCTGAATAAACTATGGCTGCTGTTCAGCGATGTCGCGGCCGCTATCAACTCCATTGTTATATTCCCCTCGTTACTGTACATCAGTCCCCGGAAGCGCCCAAAGTCCGAGCAAGAGCAGGAGCAGGAGCAAGAGCAGGGGCAGGAGCAGGAGCAGCGGCATATCATCTCCCTCAAAGACCTGGGCGACGACATCCACCATGTCTTTCTATCTTCACTATCCAAGGAACGTATGGCGGCCATGTCGGAGCGGATACGCAGTCAGTTCCGCTCCTGTCTGGCGTCTAGTCCCGTGAGCATGCTGCCGTCGTTCACGCATGCACTCCCCTCAGGCACGGAGGTGGGCACCTATCTCGCGCTGGATGTTGGAGGATCGACGCTGCGCGTAGCTCTGATTCGACTACGCGGGAGGTCGGAAGGGGTGCAGGTGTTGCGCACCACTTCCTCGCCCATCGACAACTATGTAAAGTCGCTCGAAGGAACCCGCTTTTTCGACTGGATGGCCGACAGTATCGACTCCATGCTGCCCCGGGCCGGCGATGATGACTGCCACTACGGTCGCGGCGGTCTGCCTCTCGCTGTTGGTCTGTCGTGGTCGTTCCCCATCGAGCAGACGTCGGTGCGCAGCGGGCGCGCGATCCACATGGGCAAGGGCTTCCAGTGCTCGAACGGCACCGTGGGCCAGGACCTGGGCGAGCTGATCATGACGTCCTGTCGAAAACGGCAGCTGAACATCCAAGTCGAGGCGATTGTGAATGACAGCTCCGCCACGCTGCTCGCCCAGGCGTACTCGGATGCGGACACGCGCATGTCGCTGATCCTCGGCACGGGGACGAATGTTGCCATCCATTACCCCGTGCGCGGGATCGGCGCGGCCAAATTCGGCGCCCGGCCGCAGGACTGGTTCGACCGCGCCGAGAACGTCGTTGTGAACAGTGAACTGAGCATGTTCGGCGGTGGCATCTTGCCCATGACCCGCTGGGATGACATTCTCAACCGCACCCATCTGCGACCTAACTACCAGCCTCTCGAGTACATGATCACCGGTCGGTACCTGGGGGAGATCGTCAGGCTTATCATTGTCGAAGCGGTGGATCGGGCGCGGTTGTTCGGCGGCGAACTGCCGCACTCCATGCGCGAGCCGTACTCGCTTGATACCAGCATTGTTGCCGTCGTTGAAGCCGATGCTTCCCCGTCTTTGTCTTCGTCCGCTTCCCTCTTGCAGAAGGAGCATACCTTTGCCCGCTCCCCGTCTACGCAGGATTTGCTCTTCCTTCAGCGCGTTTGCCGCATCGTCTCTAAGAGATCCGCCGGGTACCTGGCTACCGCAATCCATAGCATGTGGTGCTTGCATAATGATTCCACCAAGGATACGCCGGGTGTCACCAAGAGCCAAAACCATAACCTCTCCATCGCCTGCGACGGTAGCGTTATCAACAAGTACCCGGGCTTCAGGTCTCGCTGCCAGGGTTATCTCGATCAACTCACGCAGTATACCGCCAAGACGTCCTCGGATTCAGCTACTGACTCCTACATCCGGTTGGAACCCGCGCCCGATAGTGCTATCCTCGGTGCTGCGGTGGCCGTCGCTGTTGCTGTTGCTGAGGGTAGCAGTACGGCGTGATGGTCGTCTTCCTTTTCTTTTCTTTTTCTTCTCTGTCTTTCTACGTCGGCACTGTCTTTATACTATACCGGGATTGGGATATATATGCATTACTGGCGTTTTCGTGAATGAGCGGGTGAGTGAGTGAGTTCCGGGCTTTCTTCCATTCGGTTCAGCATCGTGTTTTGCTTTTTTATTTCATTTCGTTCTGTTTGTTTCTTTTCATCATCTGCATCCATACCATGGCATACATACCATACAGGCGGCTTCATGCTTCATTGCTTCTAATCTCCTATGTTACTGCTTACTCTCATATTCGGTTATTGCAACATGCATACCTGAGCGATGCGGGCATCTACATGTATTCATCATATCATATCCTCATATCATATCATAGCAAGCGAAAGAAAGAAAAGACTTGGGTTTGGTTTGGCTTGATTTGATTTGGGCTGGGTTTTGCAGCGGTGCATTTGTTTTGTTTCTTCTGTCTTTGCTTTGCTTTTTGTGGCTTGCTTGGGTGGTTTGGTTTGGCTTACTCCTAATTCAATACTACTATTTGTATGGTTATGTGGTCAATGGGATTGATGGGATGAATATGATAGATAGACAGACAGCAATATCATGAATGATACCTACCTACTGGTACCTACAGCTACAGTA